>NW_019104560.1:306807-321515 GCF_001995035.1 Momordica charantia | reverse complement strand
TTTGATATACCCCTGATATACAAGTGGATTATGTCCCGTGAATAACCTAAAGGGTATATAGTATATGGATAAGGCTGGGTACCTTATCTTGGCAACACTATAGATACGGCCCACTCTGTAAAGGTTATAGACGACTCGATCCAAGTTGTTCGTGTGGAGACATGCGAGTGGGGGTATCTTATACAATGAGTTTGTATAAGACCGAACCACGAAATAGCCAATCTTTAGATGTAACACCGTTAACTAATAGATTGTTGTTTCTTAGGATGACCAGGCAACTCATTCTCAATCCTGAGTGAGTTATGGACTTCTGCCTATGAGAACACGTCCTTTGATCTGTATGGGTGAGAGTGGCCCAAGTTACCGACTCAACATTCCTACCATTTTGGGGACGAGACAGAGTGGGGAGCTGGGAACATAACTTCACAAGATGGAATTCACTCCTCTCCGACTTTAGGGGAGTAGATGAGTGTTCCCTTARATGCTGACTCCGGGACTTGAACAAGAGGCCCCACCCTCTCATTGGCCCGAGAGGGACTTCCGGTTATTGGTCGGACCATAACCGGGTTGTTCATTAGAGAAGCAGTGGTATTTAAGGAGTAAGATGTAACTCAGGGGTAAAGCGGTAATTTGACCCAACTTGAGTTACGAGCACTCGTGAAGGATTGACTCATCATTAATGGTCGTATATCCATGGACACGAAAACATCCTACAGTGAGAAGAGTGCAACTTCGGGTCTTTAGTGGAATTACTCGTAGTTAACGAATCTTGATTAACTTGGTCAATGAGTTTTACCGATTTACCTTGCATCGTTGGAGCTTCTGATCTGTAGGTCCATTAGGTCCCCTTGCTAGCTCATAACGGGTAAAACGAGAATCAAGTTTTTGGAAGAATTTGAATTGTTCAAATTACTTAAGGGATTATATGTATATTGATACATTATAATATATAGTTAATTATAAATTAAAACTATATATAATGAGAGAAATTATTTGAATGAGATTCAAATAAAATTAATATGAATAAGATTCATATTAAAACTATAGGTTAAAAATAATGTGCATAAGATGTACATTAGAACTATAGGTTATACGAGAGAAATGTTTTAGAATATGATTCTATTCATGTGATAAATAATTAAGGGTTAATTATTTATTTGATATATATATATATATATCAATTAATTATTAATTGGATTAATTATTAATTAGATTTATTAATTAATTAATAAATTATATATATATTAATTATTATTATTATTAATTAATAATATTAATATATAAGTTAATAATTAACCCCCCTGCAAAATTGCAGGAAGTGGGCAGTTAAGTGACGTGGGGTAACTCCCCACGTCAGTGTTTTTTTGGTGTTCTTCCTTTTCCAGTTCTGCAAAGGTTATAGAACAGAAAAAAAGAAAGAACTCTTATACTCTCTCAATTGATCTCTCTCAAACTCTCCCTCTCGTTCCAAGGAAATGTTCCCACAAGCGTGATCTCGAAACCCAAGAGGATAGTAAGGAAGATTCAGTGGTGGTGTTCGAGGGAAATTCATTGAAGAAAAGTTCTTCAAAGGTATAATTTTCCCCTGTTTTTCCTTCTTGTACATTTTGATTTTGTTACCCAAATATCACGAACAACAGTCCGCTTCCGCTCCGGGATTCACATCCCTTCAGATACCAATTCCATTATGGTACTAGGTGGGTTTCTTGGGAGACTCTACCCCAACTGATGGTAGTTGACACCCAGTCAGCACGCCCAAGTCTCACCCACCTAGGTCCTCAATTTCAAAGTCCTCAATTTTAGTCTAGTCTGTGCATTACAGTAGGGTGGCTGCCACAACTTTTATATATATATATATGTATATATATATATATATATATATATATATGAGACCACATGCATGAATGAGGTCCCATAATTAAAATTTCTGTAATGCAGTACAACAATTCACGTAATAGCCAATTCATAAACAACACATCACATAGCGAATCAAAAATCATGTAAAATTTCCAACCTAGCTCTAAGACCATTCCGAAAGTAGAGTCACTTACCTTAATAGACCAAAATTAATTATCGACTGAATCTACCAAAGTTTTTAACACAATCTAAAGCAATTAAAAAAAAAATCAAACACAGTAAATAATATTCTTTTTCCTTGAAACTGAAAATTAGTTTGTAGAGAACAAATATATATATATATATATATATATATATATATATATAAATTTACTTTTACTTACCGTTAATGATGAGTGCAAGCCTCTTACCACTACGCTAACACGTTAGTTACTTGTTCTTTGGTATACTATTTTTTCTTTTCTACTTACTTTTTTTCTAATAAACTTTTCATTTTCTAATTTTTTTTAACTTTTTTTTTAATTTAGCAACTTTAACTAAAACAAAATGTTCATACTTCCTTCATGACTCTTCATGAAAAATAAGAACTCGCTTCTTTTGCTTACTTTCAAAAGGAGGACTAACTAAAAAAAATCCTATCAATGAGGAAGTTTAAAAAAAAAAGGAAAGGTGATCTATTTAGTCATGCAATTTAAACTACTAAAATACCTTATAAGATTACGGGTTGTTACAGATATATTACTTATATAAGTGTCTAATATACTGCTGGTATCATAGTCTCATATACGCATGATATGAGTGTGTGATATACTATTAATATGTATATCTGATATACATGTGATATACTATTTATATGAGCGTCTAAAATACTACTGATACGAGTGTTTGATATACCATTGAAATTAGTGTTTGATATACTATTGATGTGATAAGTTTGGTTTACATCTGATATAATGTTGATTTTACCTTAACAGGAGAATGAAATATGGTATTCCGGTGCAAAAGTGCAACAATATTCAAAATTATAATCAATAGATAACATTCTCAAGATGCTAACACCAACCCAAATAGAAATTTTTAGAAGTGGACCACATTTGGACACTTGCTGTCATTTAATATTATGAGATATCCACTACAGTTATTAGTGGATCTAATTCACCGAATATCTTAAAAGAGCCCACGAGAAGCATTGATATTCAATCTAATGAGAACTTTGTAAGATTTGGATTGAGGGAGTTTAGCTTGATTACAAGTTTAAACTGTTTTAATGAATATCCTAGTATTGACCATATTCAGGAGTACATCAGATGTATATCAAGAGTACATCAGATGTATATCAGGAGTACATCAGATGTATATTAAGAGTACATCAGATATATATCAGAAGTATATCAGAGATACATCAGATGTACATCAGATATGATTGGATGTATATCAGATATAGACATACATAAGATGTATATCAACTATAGATTGGATGTATATTAGATATCATAAGGGTAAAATTGGAATAATAAAAATTACGAAAATAAAAATTCAAATATTTTGCTATATTTGAAAATTTGAAAAACTAGTGATATTTCTTTAAATATATAAAATATTTTTGCTACCCATTACAATTACCCTGTATATTATTAGTGTTACATTATATTTAACAATTTATTTTATTAAAAATGTAATTAATTTTATTTTAGCATTTAATTAATTATAAAATAACATAAACTAAAAATATATATGACGTGCATCCCATGTGATAAAAAAAACTAGTAAACATAATGGGGAAAGATCAATTTTAACCATGAACTAATAATGTGTATCAATACTGTAAATTTTCAATTTTATCAAATTGTACCTATAATATCACTTTAAACTTTAAAAAGTGTTGCAATTTTTATCCTCGAATAAATTTTCATTAGAAAATTTGTGAAAAATGGTGTTTATCAAATAAATTAAAAAACATACATGTGTTATGAAATTGATAAAAAAAAAAAAATAATACTAGAGTTGAATCTTGTTTTTTTGTTTTGAAATTGGTAAGTTTCAGCAGAGCTATTCAATAGGATTATTTAGTGCATAATCAAATATAATTCAAGAAAAACTTGATTTTTATTAAATTAGTTGGATTTTTAATTTTTAATTTTTTTGTATTTTGTACTTATTTAAATTAATGGGTGAATTAATAATAAAGAAAGAGATAATAAAAAAATCTTAAATATGTAGCAGTCTAAAATAGGGATGTTAAAAAAATTCGATATCTTGAAGAATCCGAGCAACCGAACCAAATTGTAAAGATTGGGTTGGTTAGATAGAGGTTCGGTTTGGGTTGGATTTGATTTACAGAGAATCGAACGGTTCGGTTCGATTCGCAGATTACATAAATAAAAATTCGATTCAACTCGAACCGAATCGTTACCGAACTGAAATTATATATATAATATATTAATTTTTGTTTTATCCGTTTTAGGTTATAGGTTTCAGACCTCCTTGCCTCTTCTCCTCAGTCCTCTCCATTTCTGCCCCCTCTGTCCCTCGTAGCCGCCGGCCGGCGACCGTCGCTGCCATCACCCGTTGCTGCCGCGCCCGTCGCTGCCGCCTCTACAGCCCTCTCTATTAAAACCATAACATTTGCAATTCTCTCTCCCATAATGAAGCAGAAACTCAAATCCAAGAACTCTAGCAAGCAGAAGCGTTTATCTGAAGTTGAAGAAATCCAGCGCTTGAACTCATGGATTCAATCCCAGAAGCCCGACTCAGGCTCCAACCCTATGTCGCTCCCTCCGCTGCCCACAGATGCTCCCGTTGGCCGCATCAGTGCCGATTCTTACTCGCGTTACGCGGGAGCAACAAGGTTTGATCATTTGCCTATTTCGAAGAAGATGAAGGATGGGTTGCGTAAAGCTGAGTTCATTGATATGACCGATATTCAGAGGGCTTCGCTGCCTCACGCGCTTTGTGGCCGAGATATTCTTGGTGCAGCCAAAACTGGATCAGGAAAGACCTTGGCTTTTCTCATACCTGTAAGTTGAATAGGTATTCTGTGGTCTTGAATTCTTATGAAATTTGATTTTCCATTAAAGAAAACCCCAGATGTAGTCATAAGCTACAACAAATTAAATTAAACTATGTGAATGGCTGCCCTTGACAAGGGTTTGGGTCTCTTGCTCATATTGGCTTAGAAGTTTTAAGTTTTTTTTTTTCTTTTTTCTTTTAGGAAACTGCACTTTTCATTGGGACAGATGAAAATAGAAACACATATACAAGGGCAGGTACTTGGGAAACACAGAGACAAAAGAAGTTTTAAGTTTGACCCTTCAGGTGATCTTAATATAAAAAATTCTTTGATGTCTCCTGGCATAGGTACTTGGGAGTAAACTCTGACTCCCAGTTATAGAAAAATAAAAACCATGTGAATGGAGTTTTGACAACTAAAATAAAATGTAGGGTGTTTCTTACCTCTTTAAATTGATCAAGGGAATCCATTTTTCAGGTTCTTGAAAAGTTGTATAGAGAGAGGTGGGGTCCCGAGGATGGAGTAGGGAGTATAATAATATCTCCCACAAGAGAATTAGGAGCTCAGCTGTTTGATGTATTGAAAGTTGTTGGGAAATATCATAATTTCAGTGCTGGCCTTTTGATTGGTGGTCGTAAAGATGTTAACACTGAGAAGGAGCATGTGAATGAGTTGAATATTCTTGTTTGCACTCCCGGTCGGCTTCTTCAGCACATGGATGAGACTCCAAATTTTGATTGTTCACAGCTTCAGGTCATCATATTTAATTTCTGAAGCAATTTGTTCATACTCGTTGTTTTAAACAAATGATTAAGCTGTAATTTTTGATAACTCACAACATGATTCTTGTCAACCTTTTCATCACATGTTATCTACTTGCATTTTTAGACAGAAAAGTAGATTTGATTATTTATGTATATAATGTTTCTTGGTTTTAATCATTGGCCAATATCTTTTCATTTGTTGATACCTGATGAGGGCCCTCTCTCTCCCACTCTCACAAAGAGGGAGGGGATAACAAGATTAGGAAATGGAATTGAAAATAAAAGTACTCCTATGGATTTTCCAGGCTCGAACTTTCCTTTTTGTGTGTGTGTTGTTTCCTGCTGAACATGCTTATAACCTTTTGTTCACTTGTGGTGGTTTAGATTTTATATTATTGGCTACTAATTGGACGGTGCTTGGCCAACGAACAGGTTTTAGTCCTTGATGAAGCAGATCGAATTCTTGATGTTGGATTTAAGAGGACTTTAAATGCTATTATTTCGCAGCTACCCAAGCATAGACAAACCTTTCTGTTCTCAGCAACTCAAACAAAGTCTGTTCAGGATCTTGCCAGACTCAGTTTAAAAGATCCAGAGTACCTTAGTGTACACGAGGAATCTGTGACTGCTACCCCTAATCGTTTACAGCAAACTGCTATGGTTGTTCCTCTTGAGCAAAAGCTCGACATGCTATGGAGCTTCACAAAGGCGCATCTTAAATCTAAGATTCTTGTGTTTCTCTCTAGTTGTAAGCAGGTAACCACAGATGATGCTTTTTTATTACAAGTTGAACTTTGATTGTAAGAGATTTCATATTAGACCTATTATTGCTTAAGAATAGCTGTTAGATTAATATCCAACTTGCCTAGCCTCAGTCCCAAGTCCAATATTTCTAAATTTACATGCTCTGTTGTTAGTTTATGAATATATATCCAATGTTTGTATGTACTAGTTGGCTTTTAATCATTTGATACAAAAAATTTGGGTAGTTGGCAACAATGGCAACAATGTAAAATTTAATATCCAACCGGTGCATTTTCAACGACAAAGAACAGCCTTTTGAACGGTTTTTTGACACCATTGTTTTTTTGGTTATATCTTGGTGTAAATGCTCTCCTCTCTTTCACACCTATAGCTTTTCAACTCTACTTTACAGTTGGAGAAGCTTTCTATAACCCTCTTTTGGGCCTCTTTTGTAATCCCTCCTATGGGCCACTCTTGTAATTTCATACATCAATGAAATTGTTTCATTTTACAAAAAAAAATTCATTTTATGCATACAAAAAATTCATTTTATGCATACGTGGGAAAAGATCATTATTCTTCAACAAGTAATCAGAAAATGAAGTTACAGAGCAAGAATTCATTATTATTATTTTATAAATATCTCTACACACTCTCCGATGTTGCATCAATAGTTGACTTCTCTCAGCATTGTTTAACAGGTGAAATTTGTTTTTGAAACTTTCAAAAAGTTGCGTCCGGGAATCCCATTGAAGTGCCTCCATGGAAGGATGAAGCAGGACAAAAGGATGGGTATATATTCTGAGTTCTGTCAACGTGAGGAGGGCTCAGTCCTCTTCTCAACAGATGTAGCCTCTAGAGGCCTTGATTTTAACAAGGCAGTTGACTGGGTTGTACAGGTAAACTACTTAAAGAAGTGATTATGCTTACCCTTCACTGGTGATTGGCTTAATGCCAATAAAATGCATTCTTGATTATGAAGGTTGATTGCCCAGAAGATGTGGCTTCTTACATACATAGAGTTGGTCGCACTGCCCGCTACCATTCAGGTGGGAGATCAGTTTTATTTCTTATGCCCTCGGAGATGAAAATGCTTGAACAATTACAATCAGCTAAAGTACCTATTCAGCTTATCAAGGTACAAATTTTATTCTTACTTTCCCATCTCCTTCTTCCTGTTCTGTTGGTTTTTATTTATTACTATTTTACAAAGAGATTGTAGTTTATAACTTTTATATAATGCTTGTCTCAAATATAGAGAAGAGAAATATGACGCTCAGTGAATATGAACCAAAGACTTGTTTTGAATATATCAAGGGAAACTTATTTAACTTTTACCCTTGTGTTAATTTTTTTATTATACCAAATGTGACCCTGTATGAAATTTGGATAAGTTTTGACACCCTGGAGAATGAGGCGAACATGTAATTTGGATAGGTAACCTTACTTATAAGGTTGAAGGGACATTTATGGCATACAAGTATTTGCTAACATTCAATATTTAATATCCATGATGGGTGATATAATTATGTTATCATGTTATGTTATCATGTTTTGGGGTGTTTATGAAAGAACACCAAAAAAAGTTAGTTATGTAAAAAGTCCATGATCATCTAGGGTGTGGGAGGACTAGCAAGCTGCAATTAGGTTTCATAACAGATGATGCTCCTTTTTTATGTTGGAAGGGACCGGTGGTAATATCATAAATTAACTACGTACTTACTGTGCCATCATATTTACTTGCTTTTGTAGGCAAACACAAAAAGACTTCAACCGGTTTCTGGTTTGCTGGCAGCCTTGTTAGTCAAGTATCCCAATTTTCAGCAACTTGCTCAAAGGGCCTTTATCACATATCTACGGTCAATTCATATCCAGAAGAATAAGGAAGTATTTGATGTTATGAAACTGTCAATTGACGAATTTTCAGCTTCATTGGGGTTACCAATGACCCCAAAAATCCGTTTCATCGATCAGAAAAGGAGGAAGTCAGAGAAGGTGTCTGCTAACTCTACTTTTCTTGTGTTGGAATCGTCTGATAAGGAGAATGCTTTCAAGACATCAGATGGAGAATTGGAGTATGGTGACTTTAAAGAAAGCGACCAAGGACTCCTTCCCCCAGCTCCTATTGATGCCGATGCCCCTTCTAGTGAAGTCGAAGATGCAGTGTGAGTTATTTGTTTTTTATATTTTTCAATTTATTCTAATACAGTAGAGTAAAAGGTCATGATCTTGCTAATTGGTAGAGGATAGTTTGCGTGGGAAAATGTTGTTTTCACTGAGGTTTGTGTTGATTGAAATCTTTGGTTGGTTGTGTCAGAAATGTCATTACAGGGCTAAATCTTATAATTTACCATTCTATTCTTTAGCTTTCTTGTAATCTGAAGTTTTGGAAACTTTGCTCAGGCCACGTACTCGGATTTTGAAGAAAAAGAAGCTAAAGATCAATGTCCACAGGCCAGTAGGGACGAGGGTTAGTTTTGACGATGAGGGCAACCCACTTGCCCCTCTTGCTAGGCTAGCTGACATCAAAACTAGCATTGAGTCATTTATAGTCGATAACGGTAATGCCCTATGCCTTCTTTTTTTGTAGTTGCTAGTTGCTACTAATTCTTTTTCTTCCTTTTAGGCTCCTTTCTTTCATGATGGCCGATTCTTTCTTTTCTTCTTTTGTATTGCTTTTTATTTCAATGTTGGGAAAGCTAGTTGTTTTGGAAAAAAAAGGGGTTAAATTACAAGTTTATAAACTTTCAAGTTTGTGTCTAATAGGTCTTTAATTTCAAAGGAAGTATTTAATTAATCTCTAAACATTTAATTTTCTATCCAACAGGTTCCTAAACTTTCAATTTCAATTTAATTTTTAATCGATCCTTGATCTGTTCAACATTTTAAAAAATTAATGGATCAATTAGAATCAAATTGAATTTTATGTCTAATATAATTCTAAACTTTCAATATTGTGTCTAGTAGAATCCTCAACTTTTAATTTTGTGTTTAATAGATTTGTGAATTATAAATAATGTTGAAGAGGTCGAGGGTTATTAGACAATATTGACAATATTGAAATTGGACCTATTAGACAATATTAAAATTGGATCTATTAGACATAAAATTGAAAGTTAAGATTTATTACACATTTTATAAAGTTTAGGACACACTATACTCGTAATTTTAAAAAAATGTTTTGATTATTAGATTAGACATGACATAGATAGTAAACAAGTGTAGCTTGAATCCAATTTATTAGAGTGAACTGCTTGCTTTAAGGATTAGTATTCGTTTTTATTTATTATTGGTTTATGTATCAGATAAAAAAGACGAGTTTTACAAAAAGAGGAGGGAAGAGTTAAAGGAAGCTGACAAGGAAGACAAACTTCTGGAGCGTAATCGTCTTAGAGAGAAGCGGGACAAGGAGAAGAAGAAGAAATTGAAGAGGGCTCGCAAAGAAAGTCAGGACGACGACGACATTTCTGGGGATGAAGAAGACAGGCCTCAGAAAAGGTCAAAGAAATATTATTCCGACAGTGATGGCGAGGTTGACAATAAAGTGGAAAACAACTTCAATACAGAGTCAAGCTCAGTGGCAGAACTAGAAGAGTTAGCTCTCAAATTGTTGAGTTCTCAGCGCTCATGAACTACAATTGGTATGGTATTTAAACTCTTCAAAATTCAATATCAAGTAGTTTTTTATTGCCTCAAATTTTTCTAGTTAGAGTATCACCTCCACCATTAACTGTGGATGGTATTCTTCTTCTGGGGTTACAGCTTCAATAGAGTCAAAGTTTGGTGGCAGTTCAAATAGCAGAATTAGACTTTTTTTTTCCTATACTTTTCTAATTTACTTGTGACCTGAAGTTGGAGTTTTGCTCTCCTATACTGGGCACCCCACCTCTAAGGTCTGGATCGGGAGGATATTAAGAGTTTTTCGTATCATGCTAAGGTCCGGATCTGGAAGATATCAAGAGTTTTTCGTATTATACTTAGAGAACTAGAGAAGTTAGAGCTCATGAGATTTACCATGGTCAATTTTCACCAGAAATGTTTTTGTAGTCTGAGTTTATCACCCCCATAAACCGTGGAAGGTTGTCTTGTTCTGGGGTTACAATTTATATTCTTTTGTAGCATTTTGAAATGGGTCTCTTCTGTAATTATTTAAAGAAATAGATTTACTGCTTTGTAATTTCAATTATTACCTCAGCGTTTCTTTAAAAACAAAACATAAGAAACGTATTTCCCTTTTAAATACATGAGAATTAGATTCGAGTATTTTGGCACTTGAGTTGGAGTACTTTTTTTTATTTGATTTATTGATAGTATGCAAGTATTTTTTGAGGTGTTTTATTGGTTGTTCTTTAGATGATTTTCTAACTTTGTTTTGATGAAGTATTATTTTTATCACTTATTTAAATTTAGAAATTCGATGAAATTGGGAGCGCGAAGCTTAAAAGATTAAATGTGAAGCTTAAAAGCTTAAAACATTCATTGCGGCTAAAAGTCTAACTTTAGGGCAAATTTTTCCTCCAACATAATTTTAGTTAACCAAATGTGAATCAATACAATCCCTCGTTATCAAATATTAATAATAAATGAAGTTAATAAAATATCTATTATTGATGAAATTAACCAAAATCTCGATAAATTTATGGAGTTAATCAAATAACTATTGAAGCAACTACATCATGGTTTGCAATTGACTTGATTTCAGCCTTGGAAAGTCATTTTTTTGAACTAAATTTGATGTTAAAGTTTATTTTTAAACCAAGTCTTAATTTCACAAAAGCAAATGGAACAATTTTTAAGAGTTGTTGTATAGAAATTTGATTGTGTGGCTTATTACAAGCTTGAGTTGAAATTAATGTGCATGTGAAATCATGGTTAACTTATAAAAACTGTTGGGTTTTTCATGGGTATAGGATACTAACATCTTGTAGCGTTGCAGTGGAATTCACGAAAATCAAGTCACGGTCGGAGATTAATCACGAACGGAAAAATCTCACGATTCATCGCCTGAATTCTTCGAGTGGTGAAGAATTTTGAGACGATCCAACTCTTGATTCTTTTTCTATGATTTTTACAGAAACTCTCTCTCTCTGTTTTGTTTTCTAGAGAAAACTTCATGCATGGTATCACTCCCCTATTTCAAATTCAAATTCGAATTTGTTTTATTTAATAAATCCTACATCTCTCACTCGCACATAATGTATTTTCATTATGGGCGGACCACACAAAAACTATGTTTCATCTTCTTATGGGACTCTTTTAATGTCTCAAAAATAGGAAACACATTCTAGTTCACCAGCATAAAAATCATATAAGAAAAACAGGTCGTGTGACTGTCATACTTTAATTTCGAGAGCGAGTAACTTTACAACTGTTAAGTATGTAAAGTAACTTGAATAAGTGAGTAGAGTCAGTATGAAGTGCCCTAAAGTCATTTAGTCACATTTATCACAACTCAGGATCTCTTTTGAAATATTAATTTCATATATGTGTGTGTTCACAATTATATTACAAAAATATAATTGGTCGACCTGTGAATACACTATAATGTGACACTCCAAATTATCTTCCCTTTCCTAAAAGATTTCCATTCTTTCTAGGTAGGTCCCATTAGATCGAATCATTCATGATCATTGGCAACCTCCCAGCTAACATTGTAACAGAACTTCCAAATTTTAGCCAAAAAGGTCATAAGGGTACTTGTGGAGATTTCTTACTCTCATGGGTCTCACACAAAGAGATCAATTAACTTCTGCTACCTTTGATGGTAAAATTGTGCACACGTGGTATGAAACACGTGTTACAGTATTTTACTCTTTACCGTTAGAGCGTTTGTCTCAACCAAATACTGTACAGATGATAGTTCAGATATACTCAATATCTAACTTGAGTCCTCAACTCTACCATAATAATTCAAAGACAGTTTAAGGTGAATAATGAGATTTGTCACCTTCGATCATAATATGATCTCATCTTGATCACATATCAAGGCGATATCTCATTTTAAGCTAGCACTTGCTCTCAAATTTTATTGTACTACTACAACAATAAAAATGCTTAAAATTATCTCATTTCTAACTGACACGCAACTCATAGAAGCGATTGTTCGTGTGAGAGAGCCAATCTACTGTCCGACATACTTCTCATTAAACGTACTAAACATTTTGTGTGTATGCATAGTAAAGTATAAAACTTTATTCCATAGTTTAAAATACACAATGCAATTTGTTCAGAAATACAAACTTAAAGCCTTCGTAATCCTAAATATTTAATGTGGCTATTAAATATATCTCTAGGAATAGGCTTAGTAAAGGGGTCCGCAACCATGTTGCTCGTTGATATATATTGCACATTTACTTCCTTTTGTGCAATCATATCTCTAACAAAATTGTATTTGATATCTATGTGTTTTGTCTTAGAGTGATATTTGGGATACTTCATGAAAGCTATGGCAGCCTGACTATCACAGTTTACCAATATTGAGTCAAGCGCACTTTCTTTAAATCCCAAATGACTTAAGAATCTCTTAAGCCATACTGCTTCTTGTACCGCCGCTGAAATTGCCATAAATTCAGTTTCCATTGTAGACAAGGCTATACAAGTTTGTTTCTTGCTACTCCAAGATATTGCTCCACTATTGAGCAAGAAGACATATCCCGAGGTAGATTTTCTTTCATCCATATCTCCTCCCCAATCAGCATCCGAGTAGCCTTCTAATTATGAATTGTTTCCTTGATAACACAGCGAATAATTCATAGTGCCTTTGAGATACCGAAGTATTCTCTTAACAGCCATCCAATGGGGTTGGCGAAGGTTTGACTGGTATCTGCTTACCATGCCAACGGCAAAGCAGATATCTGGTCTCGTACACATCATATCATACATGAGACTTCCAATAGCACTCTGGAAAGGAACTTTTCTCATGAGTTCTATTTCTTCAGGAGTCGTAGGACACATTCTTTGACTCAAATTTTCGCCTTTTGCGATAGGAGTATCAATGAGTTTGCAGTCTTGCATATTAAATCTTTCAAGAATTTTCTAGATGTATTGGCCTTGTGACAAGACTAACATCCTTTTGGAGCGATGTCTTTCAATCTTAACTCCAAGTATATAACCTGCTTCACCCATATCTTTCATTTGAAAGTTTGAGGATAATCATTCCTTAATGGCTAACACATACTCCTTATCCTTTCCAGCCAACAGTATGTCATCCACATATAGTGAAAGAATCACAAACTTATCTTTGTTTGTTTTGACATACACACAGTGGTCCTCATCAATCATATGAGATGATTACTTGGTGAAATCTGATGTACCACTGTCTCGAAGATTGTTTAAGGCCATAAATTGACCTAATTAATTTACATACTTTATCTTCTTGTCCTTCGGTAACAAAACTGATGGGCTGCTGTATGTAAATTTTTCTTCTGATTCACCATTTAGAAATGTTGTTTACATCCATTTGATGTAATCCCAAATCTAAACCGGCTACTATGGCTAGAATGAGTCTGATAGAGGTAAACCTCACAACAGGCGAGAAAGTCTCATCATAGTCTATTCCTTCCTGTTGTGTGAATCCTTTTGCTACAAGTCTGGCTTTATATCTATCAATAGAGCCGTCAGCCTTACGCTCAATCTTAAGAATCCATTTGTTACCAATTTTGCATCCTTTTGGGAGATCGACTAACTCCCAAACATTATTAACTTTCATTGACTCCATTTCTTCTTCTATTGCTTTCATCCATTTCTCTCTATTAAGACATCGAAGAGCTTCCTGAACACTTATCGGCTCATCATCATCATCAGGTGTAATCATATAAATTTCATCGTCAAAACGATGTTTCGGTATTCTATCACGATTACTACGTCTTATTTGTGGTTCTGTTGATTGTTCACGTGTTGATTCCATTGAATCACATTACAACTGATCAATTGAGTCACGAGTGGTTTGTGGTTCGTCCAAAACACACGTAGTATTTAGATATCTCCCACTTGGAGATACTGTTAGTACAGTACTGAGACTATCCAACGATGGATTCAGCAACGAAAATCCGCTTCCGCTCCGGGATTCACATCCCTTCAATTGGTATCAGAGCCAGGTTGTAGTTCTGATTTTTTGGGATCAAAATCGTTGAGTTTGGTGGGTGATTTCATATTTTCGAAATATGGGTTTGCGGGTTGGAAAATTTCCGGTTTTTGGCATTTAGATAGCGTGTTTCTTCGTGATTTGATCATGTAAGGGCCCGGTGTTTTGGGCATTTAGTTTCTGTAATGTTTTTGTAAGTCCGGGTCGTTCGAAAGTCGTTCGTGCCGTCGGATTGGGCGAAAATTGCAGA
>NW_019104560.1:274096-294104 GCF_001995035.1 Momordica charantia | reverse complement strand
AGTGTTGAATTGTTGCTGAGTAATTTTTTTTAGGAATATATGGGTGGTTGACCCATTAATCTTTAAATATGGAAGTTTATACAGAAGTGTTGGATTGTTTTGTTTATAATATATAGAAGTTTGGATTCTTATGCTGAATGTAGTTTTGTTAGAGGGACGGGCGGTCCCATTTGTTCTTGTATGGAAGGGTGTTAATATAGAAGTGTTTGTTTTGTTTATAACCATGCTAGTTTTGAGTTATTTTAAAAGTGGAGAGGTTATGTTGAAATTTGTACTTTTGATTATTTGTTTTTTGAGTTTAAGGTTAGTTTTACTTGCCTATTAGTTTTTGAGTTTCAATAATATTGAGAATTATTTTGTGAGAATAGGTTGGAAGAAGACATATTGGTTGGTTAGTTTTGAGTTATATTCTAAATTGGAGAGGTCATGATGAAATTTGTACTTACTTTTGATTGTTTGTGTTTTTGTTAAGCTTTTATAGAATAGGTTGGAAGGGACAGATATATTGTTGGCTAGTTTTGAGTTATTCTAAAAGTGGAGAGGTTATGTTGAAATTTGTACTTTTGATTATTTGTGTTTTGAGTCTAAGGTTAGTTTTTGAGTTAAATTTTATAATAGATATTGTTTTATAATGGATGAATGTGTTAAAATTTTAGTTGTATATTGAGATATTATCATAGGTTTGAAGGAAATATATATAGTTGGTTAGCCACGTCTGGGCAACCAAATATTTTTTTAATTAATTTATTCACAAAATAACGACGGTCAATGCCTGTCACGAAATATAGTCATTCCATGACGAAGAGACGATGGCGTACAAACAATGACGCACATACAATGTCGGTTGTCACCCGTCATGGTTATCATTTCATGACGGGCATGTCCGTCATGAAAAACGCTATACATGACGGGCGCTGCCCGACCTTAAAATATTCCTTTCATGACGGCCATGTCCAGATGGAAAGAGAATATACATGACGGGCAATGTCCGACCTTAAAACTGTCCGACATGAAAGGGAAACAAGGACACTCGTATAGATGTCGGTCAGTGACCGACATGGGCAATGCCCATCATGAAAAGGCAAATTTGTTGTAGTGGGTCACTATCTTGTAAAGGTCATCTCCACTGTGTCGACTTCAGACATTATCTAAGAAGGTCTTAAGGCACTCGAGAGGTAAGAGTGGTCTTAAGACACTCAGTCTTTGATCATCTAGCAATAAACCTCCTTTCTAAATAGTCATTTGAAGCTAATTATTAACTTGGATTATAAACTGGACTAAGTATATTAAATCCAATTCGTGACCCGATTAAAAAATTATAAGGGATACGTCTTCTATCATCTTATTCATTACAGCCCTCTTAACTTTTATCCTAGAGATCTTTAGTGTCTTTATCATCCTTACCATATTTTCTGTAACAAATACAGAAAAAATAAATCACGAAGGTGATTATGACACACACAAAATTAAGAGAAAATCAGAAACAAAATAAAAACAAATTGTTTTTAACCAATAAAACAGAATGACATATAAAAATTAGGTGATTTACAAAGGTGATAGGGGGCATATTTTCCAAGTGAGAGGGTAAGAGATCAAATCTCATATAAAGCATATCCTTTATAATTTTATTTATGTGAAACAAATCCATATTAGACTAGAATCAACCGGACAAGTTAACTGCTCCTCTATTTCAAATTCAGAAAATATAACAAATGGATAGGAATATTGTACTTTTGAAAAAATAATTTGCATTTTTCACTCCGTTCACGATGTTAACTTGGCCGTCCACATGGGAAAAAACATTCTGTGTGTAAAATATATTGTTTGTCAAAATAGAGAGGTAGAAAATTACTCTGCTCCTATAAATTTACATAGATTCATTTATCAATTCCCCATAATTAACGGGAAGAATCAAAATCTCTTCTGTTCCTGTAAACTACAAAGATTCAGTTTATCAATTCACCATAATTAAAGGGAAGAGTCTTTGAGATCGATCTAATCTTCCAAATGTAGATTTTGCAGAAAATTCCTTCGAGATAATAGCTTCGAAATGTAGAGAGAAAATGTAATAAATGGTTTTTGGGGAGCTCTAAGAGAGTGTTGTACAGGATATATTGATCCCAAAAAGGGGAGCGACGTCGTAGAGAGAAAATAGAAGAAAATCAAGGAAGAAAAGTGTTATGACATTGGAAGAAAACTCAACAAGAAACATGGAGAAAGACTTCTACCCACGTAATATTTCAAAGACTCCTATCGTTTTTCTTTCATTCTTCTTTTCCCATTCTCTGAATACATGGTGGGCTATAACTTCTTCCTCTTCTTCTTTGATTTTACAATTAATACGAGCTAAACCCATTTGCGGGGTTATAAACTTTTGACTAAAGTCTGAGCTTCATCCTAATGTTCCTGCAGATTGATTAGTTCTATTAGATTTTGAAAGAATTTGGTAGGGATATATGAAAGGCTTTAATTTATACTACATCTAGTGTCTTCGGTGCTTATATTAGCTGGGGATAGGAGGCTCACCTATTATAGCTCTATATGAACTGTGTTACAACTCGTTTATTCAAATGATAGTTTGGTTAATGTAAAATCTAGGTTAATCTGGTAAGGTACCAAGTTTAATTTGTTTGGCCGGAAACCTTAGAAACTTCAATGTTGGAGCATCGGTTAGTAACAATATAGTAAAAGGACATAACACATCACTGTTTTGTCTCGATTGCAACTCGTTTTAGTACTATTTTAACTTATTGTTTTGGATTGCATTTTATGTTTAATTTGCTAGTGAATTTTGAACAAAATATATATATTTGTTTGGTTATCCATTTTTAAGTCAAATTTAGAGCAATCTAGTTACAACAATTACCGTGGAAGTTTGGAGACAACTTTTGATCACTTGCTGCAACTTCTCATTGTGTCGTACTTGCACTTAGGCTGTATCTTTTATCTAGGATAATATTATTGACAAATTTACATTAGATCTAAATAAAATTTTGAAAAAGCCAATATATTTTAAAACAACTAATACTCAAAAGTAAATAATAAAAAGGAAAACTTAAACAAATTCAAATTCCACCAATTGATTTAGTACAATAAATAATTTTAATTTAATCAATAATTTGAAAGTAGATTTAAAATTAACTTTACATCCAAGTAGGAAAAGCCGGAAGAATGATAAGAAAATAATAATAATAAATTCACATTTAAAAAATCTATCAGCTAAATATTTCTAGTTAAATCACGGATCAACTTAAAATTTTAAAGTGGAGGATAAATTTAATCAATTAAAAAATCTTTTAGTCCTTAATGTTTTCATATTTTTTTCTCTAAGTCCACAATTATTTAACAAAGATTTTAGCTTAGTTTGTAATATTTTAACAATGGCATAGTTACACCCTTTCATGAGTGAATATAATTATAACTCGCTTGCATACGATGTGATACTTATTGATAAAAATGTAAGAGGAAGAATTATATCGTCTTTGATTGAAAAATTTCTAATTCTTCGTCTAAAATTTCTAAAAAGTTAGCAAAAATTTCAACCTTGGAAGTCTTAATATACCTCCTCCAATTTTTTTACATCTCCAAATATCATGTTATAAAAACTTATAACCAGTCAATTTTCATATTTACTGATAATAAAGATATAATGGATTAAAAATGTTAAAACATAAGAAAGTAAATTAAAATTTCTTAAAATATTATAAACTTTGTAAAAGAAGACAAATATTAAGTACTAAAACATATATTTAGCGTATAATTAACTCAATACACTTGTTTAAATGAATTGAATAGTGGTATTTATTTTGAAGCGGATAAAATAAAAAATCGAGAAACGTATATATCAAATGGCTGGGACTTCTTAATTTTGCATCCCTAAACATATTTTTTGACCTATTGCATGCCAAATGCAATTTTTAAAACTAAATGCTATTTAATCATTTCGATTAAACTCAAACTACTTGTCTAACTTCAACATAACTCAACTAGTTAAACAAATCTCCGATTAAAAAGTCTGTGAATTCGAAGCTCCCTCCCACATGTTGTACTAAAAAATAAATCAGACTACTTAAATTTAGGCTTGCGAAATTGAACCCGAGCCCCGCACCCAAGCTTCTTGACACGAGTATCTCAAGGAAAAGAAAACAATGATTCATCCCTTCACCTTTAACCTAAAAGATTAAATATATGCAGAATTTATATTTTCTAATCATTTTTGGATATCCAAGCAAACCAAACAAAAGTAACCATGCAATCATGCATGTAAACAACGTAAGACAAAGCATAGATATATAATCGGCCATCCTACGTTTTATAACCATAAATATTTCCTTAACAAAGAACAAGAGAAGCCATGGGAAATGAAGTTTGAAGCTTTTTTTTTCTTCTTAATTTCTTTTGGAAAAAAAATTAAAAAAAATCACCAATATTACAATTTTTGTTTCAAAATCCAGACATGATTCTGCTACACCTGGTTTTGAACCACTTGATCCCTTTCTTTATGGAATTCTTCACCTTCCCTTCCACTGTATACAACTTGTACTTAGCCACGCGCCGCCGTCTCTTCATCTCCGGGTTCTTCCACCACGACTTCACCGAACTTTTCGACGATTCCGATGGTTTCTTGATCGCTTGTCGCTTCGTAGACGGCGAGGGATCGACAGCGGCTCGTGAGCGTGATTGGCTTAAGGACAGCTTGTTTTCACTTAGATTTCTCACGTCTATGATTTCCAGGCTCCGGCCACCCTTCTTCGGACGGCGGTGGATCCCTTCCATCGTCCCCGTCGTCCTGCTCGTCTTCTTCTTTCTCTCCCTCTTCCTGTGAAAAAGAATATGGCGTTTTGGCTTGGTTTCTAAAGGTTTTGAGGAAGATAGGGAAATGTGTGTTGAAATGAGAAGAGAGGCGTAATTATGGGGTTTCTTGTTCATATATATAATTTTTCTTGAGGCTTCTAATTTTCCTATCAGGTTATTGTTGGCTTTGCTAATTATGGTAAAAAATGAAAGGTTGTCAAAATTTTATATGTTGGAAGGAATTTTTATTTTTGGTAACAATGAGTTTTTGGGTTGCTAATACACATTCAAAGAATGCCATTCTCATGTTCTTGCATTTTTAAATCAAAAGATTGAGTTCTACTATTTGCTCTTCTGTCCATTATTGCCTCTTTCATTCACTCTTTCAAATTTAATTTTGAGATCACTAGACTTTAGAGTGGGGTCTAATTTATAGTTAAAAAAATGTTAAAATACTATGAGTTTATGATGATTCATACGTACTTCCAACTTCAATTTTAGTTCATTTTAGTTTTGGTACCTTTTTAGAGATGTTTGTTTTAATCACTTTCAACTTCAACTTTAGTTCATTTTAGTTTTGATACCTTTTTAGAAATGTTTGTTTTAATCACTGTACTTTTAAAAATGGACCATTTTAATCACTTAATTTTATTTTTTCTATCACAATTTCAACACGACAATATATTTCTTGAAATATACTCATGAATTTATGTTAGAAGATTTTCATTATATATAGAATTTGTGTTTAAATTTTGAAAATAGAGACAAAAATGGTCGTTTTTTAAAAGTACAAGAACCAAAATGAATATTTTAAAAGTATAGACAACAAAATGAATATTTTGAATTATTTTCCTTTAGTCTTCCTCGCGTTTCTCCTAAAAATAAAGGTGTTAGAATTTGGTATTAGCATCCTTGAGAAGAAGAAAATTTAAGATTAGAAGAGTTGGGAGCAACATATTATATGGGTTTTGGAGGTGGAGAAATAAGGAAAACAAATTACAGTTCCTTATAGAGAGATGAGACTTAAAATTAACTTGTAAAATCACCCAAAGTATGGCAAAAGTAGTTTCTAATTATTTTTAAATTAAGATATCATAGATCCATAGTGAATTCCATAATAATGTAGGTCTAGAATTCAACAAGTTTTTTATTTATTTTATTCTTAAACTTTCAAAAAAATTTCACTAAATTGTGACATGAGATAGAATTGGACAAAATACAATGTCCTATACAACATCATTTCTTTAGAACAATATATCAAATTTCTTTAATAAACAATGTCACTTTATTTTATTCAATTGTTCGCTTTTATCTGTTCTTCATATAGTCTCAAATCTATCAATATTTTATGAAACATACATGTCACATCGTGTTACTTAATCATTTAAGATCATAATCTAACTCAAACTTTTAAAGATGTGACGATTAAATAAACACGAGACTTGCCTCAATTCAAACCGCCCCAAAGGAGGAAACATGAGGCCAATCTCAACCTCAACCATCTGCGTCTCTATCTTCAATCCACCAAACAAAAGGGTTAAGAAATTTGTGGTACCAAAACACAGAACTTTAATGGAGGTTCAAAGGCAGAAATAGTTCCACGTAGTCTCAAAAATATTCCACAAAGAAACCATAGTTTTACCTTCAGAGAATCCATTTAGAATAAACCTCAATTTGTTCTCCTTTTCTCTCCACAGATTCAGTGTGCTTTCTTCTTGGCCACTATTTCAACTCAAGATTTCAATATTTTGCCATTCATCACGCTTCTGGATTGCTTTCTTCCTTCTTCCTTCCCTTCCAATGTCAATCTTAGCTCAGAACAAGTTCCTTCTGAGCTCCCGAACCCGTGTTAACCCGTTGAGCCCTCCGATTCCACGTAAAATTGTCTACTGTGTAGCCAACACAGTCGACGTCGCTGCTGCTGGTGCCACCACCACCAAACCCAAGCATGCCGATGGCCAACTAGTCATTAAACGCGAGTTTGTCTCTCCTCCACTCACATTGGGCAAAGCCTCAACCTATCATTATGTTCTTAATGACCCAAGTTTACGATCGACTTGGGGCCATCGTGCGTGGGTGGCGAGTGGGTGCACCACAGTGCTCATTTCTTTGGCAAAATCAATAGTAGGTGCAGCCAGTTCACACATCTGGCTTGAGCCTACTTTAGCAGCATTGGTAGGTTACATTCTAGCAGACCTTGGATCTGGAGTTTACCATTGGGGCATTGATAACTATGGCGATGCCTCGACTCCAATCTTCGGTACCCAGATAGAAGCATTCCAAGGCCACCATAAGTGGCCATGGACAATCACGAAGCGTCAGTTTGCCAACAACTTGTATGCATTGGCACGAGCTGTGACATTCGTTGTGCTTCCCATAAACCTTGCATTTGGTGATCCCATTCTACATGGTTTTGTTAGTGTATGCTCAGGTTGCATAATGTTTAGCCAACAGTTTCATGCATGGGCTCATGATAAAAAGAGCCAACTACCACCACTCGTGGTAGCAATGCAAGATGCTGGCCTGCTCGTGTCACGAATGCAACATTCCGCACATCATCGTCCACCCTATAACAACAACTATTGTATTGTAAGTGGAATATGGAATCAGCTTTTGGATGAAACAAAGGTTTTCGAGGCATTTGAGATGATCTTGTTTTTCAAGCTCGGGGTAAGACCAAGATCTTGGAGTGAGCCTAACACTGAATGGACCGAAGAGACTGAAACTGTAGAACAAACTACAGCCAGTTGACCACATTCTTCTGTCATTCATATTATGGTTTTCCTTGCAGAATGGAAGGAAACAAAATTGTTGATTTGAAACAGTTTCACATGTAAACTATATATGATGAATTGTGTTATTTGCAGAAGTGTTTTTCCTTTATGCATTTTCCATCATTGTTCAAGTAGAATAAAGAAATAAAACAAAGGGGAAAATGAAAAACAACAGTATTGATACAAAAAGCAAAGGATACATTGCTTCGTCATTCTATCGTGCACCATATACCACAGTGCTTGTTTTGTTAAAAAGTATCATGTCAGGCATCAGTACTGAGAGAAGATGAGATAGGAGAAACACAAGGAAACCAATATCGACGCCTACCGTCACGGTGGCCATCATCAATCATCGCAAGACCTTCCTGTAGAAGTGAAGCATCTATTTCAAACACAGTAGCTAACCATGCTACATGGGAGAAGAGAAATGTGAGATAAAACTTACATCCAGGAGAGTTTCGAGGGCATCAACTGCACGACCAGACGTCCATGAAAGCCGTCTCTCTACCTCATCCACAGTTACAAAGCCTTGAACCTGAGAGTACAGTTTGTGATATGACCATTAGTCTCTTTGTGACCAAAGCCTAAAAGCAAATACATCGCAGAAACGACTGAATGAGAAAGTAACCTGGGCAAGCTCAAGAATTTCATTATGGTCTTTGTTCAACTCGGTCGGAACAGACCGAACAAGTTTTTTCTTGCCAACGGTAATTACCTCAAAACCACTTCCCAATATCTGGAGTACATTATCCAGATGTTAGTGTAAGATACATTCCAGAATGCCACTTTGCAAACCAACGAGACCTTTAGTCCATTCAAAATAAAATATTTTTCATTAAGGAGTAACAAACAATAATAAAGCTAAAAGTGCCTCAGGAAAACATTAGTCAGCATATAAATATTTGTATTACTAAAAGGACATAAACTTCTCTGTTACGATCTCACCCAGAAACCCTGCATAAAAGTTAAGATTTAAGTTGGAAACAACCTTCCCTAGAGGAGAAAATTTTCCTGCCAGAATAACTACATGGTGATAGACCCCCGATTACTAAACGGTACAGTAGGAAAAAGGCTAGGAGTGATGAGTAGGGTAGAGAGGGAATTTTGTATTGTGGGCCCCAGTTTGTTACGGGGTATTTGGACAGTAAAGAGAGTTAGTTATATATCTTCTGCTGGGGGGTTTGGTAGGAGAGATCAGGAGCTCTCAAATCTCCCTCAGCCCTGTAGCTCCTCTAATACATAAATAATAGAAGTAAAGTTCTATCACATGGTTCATCTAACAGTCATCCCAACTATGAAGAAAGAATTACCCCACCAGAAAAGAAAATATTGATGCCAACACTGATTTTTTATGAATCAAGTTTACACATATATCAATGAATTTTTCGAGAAAAATTATGGATAATCACAGAACTTGTAGAAATTATCTGATTTTTTAATGAAACCTATATATGACTAAAAAAATGTAAAAGTACATTTGTATTAACTATTACTCATGAGTCATGTCTATAAATGTATTGACTAATGGGTATTTTGTTTATATTACAAGTTAAATATAAATATTACCAGTTTTAAAGAACTGAGAGAAGTACAATGATGACACCATCCTTTTTTCCTCTTATGATGACAGCTCCCTCGTGAATCTGTTTAGCAATATCCATCTGTTTGAGCCTTGAGGAAGGCATCGGGATTGAATATAAATCACCAAAAGTCTGAAATTTTGGGGATAAACGTAGAGGAGCAGGAGGTAGATCCTTTAACCTCGAAATTTGCTTGCAAGAAGGGCTTTTGGCCAAGTTCCTACATTGGTCTTCCTCTAAATGGGAAGCACAGAACCCTTAGCTTTTGGGACCTTTGATAGAAAAGGTGAAGAAACGCTTACATTCGTGGAAGCACACTTACATTTCCAAAGGAGGAAGGCTCACCCTTTACCAAGCTACCCTCAATAACCTTCCAACATACTACTTATCCTTGTTTTCCATGCCATCTAAGGTAGCTGCTTCCTTAGACAGTATCTTTAGAAGGTTTCTCTGGAAAGGCTCTTCTGAAAATAAGGGTATGCACCTTGTGAAGTGGGATGTTACCTCTCGGCCAATTGAGGAAGGAGGAGTTGGCATCACACAAAACAGAAAAACAGTGTCCTTTTTGCAAAATGTCTTTGGCGATACTCTACGGAGGAGAGTTATTGGTGCAAAATATGGGCTCTCAGAGAGCTTCTATAGACCGGACAATCGATCAATGACAAAGGCTAGGGGCCCTTGGAAATCCAATCCATATTGAAACACCAGAATCAGATTTATGACAGGCTCCTCTACAAGGCTGGCAATGGAAGGAAAATCTCCTTTTGGAAAGACCCATGGCTGTCTGATGAACCCCTCCATAGAAAATTCCCCTTACTTTTCGGTCTCACTATGGAGAAATCTTCTATAATCAAAAGCTTCTGGAATAATGAATATATAAGCTGGAATTTAAAGCTTCATAGGAATCTTAAGGAGGAGGAAATCGAGGAATGGGCTGGCTTATCTCATAATCTATCCAATTTCCAGTTCAATAGTGCTGAGGACTAAATCCATTGGAAATTGGACCCACCAGGAGGTATCTTTACAACAAAATCCCTTTCCAAGGCCCTCTCCCTCCCACATTTGGCCACTTCTCCCTCATCCCTCCTATTTGAAACCATCTGGAAAGACCACTACCCCAAAAGAATCAAGTTCTTTCTCTGAGAATTAAGCCACAGAGCCATCAACACTTGTGATAAGCTTCAAAGAAGATCCCCTCATATTTCAATTTCACCCAATAGGTGCACTATATGCAAGGAAAATGCAGAATCGCACCCACATTTATTTATCACTTGTGCCTTCGCAAGCAGATTTTGGAGCTGTATCCTCTCATTATTTGGATGGAACACTGCCCTTCCAGCTGACCCCCTCAGTTTATGGAAGCCACCCTTGTAGGACACCCCTTCAAACGGGAAAAGCAACTTCTCTGGAAGCATTTTATTAGGGCATTTCTATGGCAATTATGGAGGGAAAGAATCAGCACACCTTCAACAGAAAAGAGCAATCATATGATCGGTTTTTTGAAGATATAGTCTTTTTGGTTATATCCTGGTGTAAATGCTCTCCTCTCTTTCACAGCTATAGCTTTTCAACTCTCTTATTCAGTTGGAAAAGCTTTTTGTAATCCCTCTTATGGGCCACTTTTGTAATCCCTCTTATGGGCCACTCTTGTAATTTCATATATCAATGAAATTGTTTCTTTTCCAATGATAAATAGAAAGATAGAAATAAACAATATAAATAATAATTTGAGTTACATGAAAATAACATAAGGTATATCTTAAAATTAAGATACTTTCTTTTACACAGTAATCGCTGGACGTTCACAAATATGTTGAATATGTCAATGGATAGTCATGAAAATCTATGATATGACAACCAATTTTGGTGGATACTATGCTAATGAACAGACACATAGCTCGAGTACAAATAATTTGGTGAGTATATTGTGGATAACAATGATACTCTCATCTATTTTCCCCACATATATGACTTTTTTTAGATGACGTCAAGGCTCGTTTATGCTCCTAACTTTGATTATTTCTATAAGATAGCCGGATTATCCTACTACAGGAAGCTTGCGAGCTATTTAAATCTTGGGTAGGTGGAGACTATTGTTTGAACTCATGACCCCAAACACATTTGGGTTTTATAACTTGTTCCCTTGACCTTGCACTAACTCACAGTATATGACATATCATGGTTAATGAAATCAAATCCAAAGATTATTCAAGTAATACCTAAATTAGCTAATACTGAAGCCAGAACAGCAAAGATGTTCCATTTTATATAATAAATTAATAATTTCAACCCGTATCAAATAAAGATGGTCACACTTTGAGAAGCTTTCTTAAGAAACCCTCTCAACATAAAATGGAGAGAGAGAGAGAGAGGAGAGAGAATATAGAAATGGATCTATCAATCGTTCCAATACCTTCAGTTTACTTATAGCTCGCAGGCAGTCATCCTCAGATACAGCTTCCCGATCGCTTTTTCGTCTCTGCCGAAGCAAAGTACAGAGTTCTTGTAAACTAATCAAACCTCCATTGTGGGGTCTTGTAGACAAGCAAATGTCAACAATTTGCACTCCTGTCTAGCAAAATAGTTCATTTACAAGAGCGATAAAATTGAGATATATTAGAACAATGACTTGAGCTCGACCATAATAACAATTGAATTTTTATCAATTAGCATACACATCCAGCAAGAAGATAAAGATATATTAGAGCCATGACTTGTGTTCAACCATAATGACAATTTATTCTTGTCAACTGTCAACATCTTTAATCAATAAGCAAAGAAAAAAATGCCTTGACTTTCACATGAGAAACTTGCAATCCTGTACCGCACAGATTACAGGTTAGTTGGAATATCAGTCAGTTTACTTCACACTCCCCCAAGGGTGGAAAATTCCCCGTCCAAGTTCCAAGCCAAAATAAGAATAAAGAGACTATTAAATATAAAAAGAAGAGACTGAGATGACATTTCCCCTAGTTTGCCAACTCAAGAAGAAATCTAAATGAAAATTCCTTGCACAGAAAAAAAGGCATGCGTAATATGTCAAGCGTACGTAACCATGTACACGAAACCAAAGATGTTATACAGATTTCACAGGCCCTCAACTTCAGGCCTAATTTTCCTTCAACCAAAGGAATGTCTTCTGCAATTTGAGAAGAAACAAAGCGCAAAGAATATAAGATGAATAGACAATGAGAGCTCATCAGAAGAACACACCAATCAATAGAGCATCTACCCCTCCAACGTTATAGATAATGCAATCTGATAAGATCAAAACCATACCTACCAATCTCGTAATAGAAATCACCAATGCCTAAGAGCTCTGCCCAAAACCCCTTGTTTGAGGCCAAGGGATCCACTCCAACTTTAGCACACATCTCATGGAACTGTGATCTGAAAGTCGGGTTCTTGCTGATATCTTTCTGCACAAATCAAATTAGTGTCTAGGAGTTCAATTCCATTAGATGGCAAATAAAATGATACTACTTTTCCAAGGGCCAGAAAGGAGAAAACTAAAAACCAGACAATAAATTATCCAACCCGCATTCACTATTTTGAAGCAAGAATAAGCCGTCATTACAAAGTCCAAAGTGCAGTACAATGCTTTCCAACATCAACAAAGCAAGTATTATTTAAATACAAACATAAGAGCAATAGTCTAAAATTCGCAATCACTCTAATAATGTAAAGCAAAATTTCTAATTAAGTAAAGTAGATCTTAGTTCAGACATTCCAGTGGATAACTTAATTCATATCATAAATTCGATGGCAAAATAATAGGGGGGTGTTGTGGGAAGAAAAAAGACCTTGTGCTTGCGAGCGAAATCCTCTAACTGAGATCGAAAGGTGGAGAGCTGTTCCTTCATCATATCGGTTCTGAGCTTCGCAACATTTTCACCCAGCTGGCGGTATTGATCCTACAAATAGTATATCCGGTTAATTGATCGAAAAACACAATCTCAAAAGAAGAACAATAAAACTCATAGAAATCTGAATTGTAATGCAGCCAAATTGATCAAATTCAAAGAAAAAGATTGAGCAGAACCGAACCCTCGCTGCCGCGGCTGTCTGCAAGCCTCCAATGCCAGGTCTCCTCCTCATTTTTCACTTCGATTTCTATGTGTTTCTCCGACCAGATGCCTTGATATTGGACTAATTGGGATCTTCAACGGAGCCGAGAAACCAGAAATGGTCAAGTTTTGGAACAAGAGGAAAATATCAGGGAAAATATCAGGGAAAAATCAATTTTGTTGTTCATACATATACAATTCCAATTTCCGAACGTCAACGTCGATAGAAATTAGAGATGTGGAGTATCGATTTTAAGGACATGTCGATGGATACTTGGAAAAAAGTCACGAAAGTTATAAAAAATAATAAAAATTATTTTAATTAGTAAATAAAACTTTAATAAATAAAATTTTAATTATAACTTAATTAAGATATAATTATTGCTCCTAATCATTACATAAAAATATGAATAACTTATGAAAATGTCGATGTCGATAGAAATGTTGTCACAAGATAATGAAGATTGATGAAAATAATTTTAATTAATAAATTGAAATTTAATGTTACTGTTTGATTGATAATTTATAATAAATCTAATGTTTAGTTACATAATTGAATAAAATATGAAATATTGGTATATATATCCAAATAAACAAATATTATAGGTTTGAGAATTATGTAATTAAATTATAAAAAATTGAAAAGAAATTCAACCAAAATAAAAATAATCCAAACGGTAAAAATTGAAATAAAGGTATAAATTTAAATTTAAATAATAATAATAATAAAATTAAAAGAATTAAAAAAAAAAAAGCATCATCTCCCAACAACCTCATGTCGGAAAGGGATTGAGGGGGCAGCAGAGCGCCTCCTCCACACTTTCTTTTCTCATCAGTGTCATCACATCCAACGTTGGGCCTGTTTATACGGGACTGACGATAGAGTTAATCTTTTTTTAATGATATTTGATAAATATCGTCGAAATATCGATATATTCACGATATTTCGATGATAATATACCGTCAATAAGGGGGGAAAAACGTTATAAACGACATTACACTGTACAATACCCAACGTTTCAACGTGGATGTCGATCTTTCAAATAAGAAAAACTCGAATGTAGTTACAATCTCTAATGTATGATCTTCTAATGCTTCCTCTCGGATGTAAACTTTGATTCGAGGGCTTGTGAGCTTGTTCTCGAATCAATAAGGTTTGTGCCTTCGACTTTTTGCTTTTGAAGGATATTTGGGGTCTTTGACTTTGAGTTCTTGAAGAATATTTGAAGTCTTCAACTTTGGGTTTTTTAAAGAATCTTTGAAGCCTTCAGTTTTGAGCTTGTTGAAGAATCTTTGAAGTATTTGACTTTGAGTTTGTTTAAGTTTTTAGCTTTAAGTAAGTAGCTTGTTGAAGAATCTTTGAAGTCTTCAACTTCGAGCTTGTTGAAGAGTCTTTGAAGTCTTCGGCTTTAAGGTTGTTGAAAATCTTTGAATTCTTCGACTTTGATTTTGTTGAAGATCTTCTTGTAGTCCGATGAAGTTCTTCGGCTTGTCAAAGTTCTACGGTTATGCAGTTTGATGAAGTTCTTCAGCTTGTAGCTTGCGAAGGTTTTCGCCTACATAGCTTAATAAAGTTTTTCGGCTTATAAGCTTGTGAAGAGTTCTTCGACTATGGTGCTTGATGAAGTTCTTCAGCCATATGTAGCTTGATGAAGTTCTTCAGTCTGTTGCTTGTGAAGGGTTCTTCAACTTGTTGCTTGAGAAGATTTCTTCATCTTATTGCTTGTGAAGAGTTTTTCGACTACAGAGCTTGATGAAGTTTGTAGCTTGACCAAGTCTTCAACTTGTTATGTCTAATTCATCCTTATATTTTTTAAAAATTCTAGTAAGCCATTGAATTATCAATTTTAGGTTTTTAACCTTTACTCCATAAATTTAACGCTTATGTCACTAAAAATTATAAAGTTGATTGATTAGATACAAAATTAAAAATTAAGATTCATGAGAAACTTTTTAAAATACATAGACATAACTTTAACCTTCTGTTTGGTATCAAGAAAGTCCAAGAAATGATTTTAAATTTCGTAATTTAAAATCCAAAGAATGATTTTAAATTCTTTATCTTGTTAGGAACAAAAATGATTTGAAATAGATTAAATCAAATTTATTTGTTTATATTTTGTTGGAAAGGAAAAGGAAACAAAAATTATATTGATTTAGGCTTTTAGTATAAATTTATTAATTAGAAATTAAAATATGACAAGGTTAAAAAGATAATTTACTTTGAAATTCTATAAAATCCTGCAAAATCTTACCGGATCCAAAAAATTTGGTAAGATTTAAAATCATTTAAAATCATGAGGTACCAAATAACATAATTCATTTTGTTTGGGGAATGGAATACTCTGGACACGTGGAAGACCCCTATTGGTGCTCCAAGATGACTCATGAATCATGCACAGCTCGGAAGGCCGAGATGGCCGCCACCAACGCCGACAAATGCCAAGTGTGAGGGCCGAGGTGAGCCTGGCCCAGGTCCGACCCGCCGGGGAGCTCGGTATGGGCCGAGGTGCGCAACTGTCTGCGGCGTGATTATCGGGCGTAACCGTCGGTCCCGAGATTACCGGATGTAACCGACGGTCCCGAGATTACCGAATGTAACAGTCGCTAGATTAGCGGGACCACCACCCATAAGTAGGGGACCTCACTCCCCGATCAGGTACGATGATTTCTGGCTTCGAACTAGACTTGGAATCYGACCTATACTGACTTGATCGTCGGAGTGCTCACCTTTTTGTGCAGGTCCGCCCAAGCGTTCAGGTCGGTCCGGAGGCCGGGTTCGAGTTCGAGCTACAACCAGGAACACACTGTTGTGCAAATCTTTGCATAAACACATTTATTTGAAATGCATCATAATTTTGAAATTCCTCCAAATCTGAGGTCACAAACAAAGCATAAAAGTTTACTGTGGTTAGAAATTTCTATAAAAACAAATAATAAATAGGCACAATTTTAATAGTCTTGATACCAAATTTAGAATGGAACAGAAACTAGTATTCCTTTACAAAAGAAAAAAAAAAAGATTTTGTCTCTCCTACCAAACTCTCGTATTTTTAAAATGTTTCTTACGAATTCCAATATAGCTAAATCGATGAGACTATCTATTACCATCTCCAAAGTCGAGATCCCACCCAAAAGATCTAAAAAAATCATAAAATCCGTCCATTCTCTCTACCTTACTAATACAACACGTTTAAATATATATATATACACACACTACATTAAAATGTCAGGATCTTAAGAAAATATTTTAAGTCAAATATATCCTTGTAATATTTAACTAATTACATATTTATCCTTTTAAATCTCTAATAATAATTAAATACATTAGAATAGAATGTATATTTCATGTCTTACCCTCTTAATCAACAATAGTTAGAATCACATGCATTTGCATGTAGTTTCAAATTTTTTAACATATATTTTTTTGGTGAAATTTAAATTTTGAATAAATAAACTTTTTATTGAGTTTAAATATGAAATAGTTTGACGTGAATTAAAAAAAATAAAAAGGGAAAAACTGATAGAGACTATATAGATAATTAGAATTTAATTACATATAATGTAATTCAACCTAAAGTTGTAAAGTAAAATTGTTACTTTATAGGTAATTGTTTGGTCTTTTGTGAATAGTTTGATTTATGAAGAAAATGACAGAAATATATTTAATAATAATTTTATAGGTTAACTTAAAAAAATAATTATATAATAAATTGAACATTGATTAAGGAAGAATCTCTCTATAAACACATTTTTTGTATGTGAGGAGGGACGACTTTGATCATTGTGATTTAATAAGAAAACAACAATCGCTCCTACCTCAATTTAATAAACAAAATATTCAAAATATATCACACTACAAATTAAAAAAATATATATATAAATAAGAAATAAGAAATAGAAAAGTAGTTAAGATTATTAAAACAACAAGAGATAAATATATATATATATATATTTTTTGTAATTTTCATAATCGTCTATCTTTCTATTTTTAATTGGGAATCTGTTGTTCTGACGGAAGATTTTATTGTTTAATTTTTTCTATTTTAGTTGAAGTCCGTGGGAACTTAAAATCATCTATTGGGTTTAGAATTATATCTCCATTTAAATCAACAAAACCTGTTTTTAATAAAAGAAATATAAATATAAAATAAGAAATTCAAAAGTCCAGGAAAACAACAATCAAGCAAATAAATATAAACATTATATTTAATTTTATAAGAATTCAAAAGTAGTTAAAGATCAAGAAGACAACTGTCAATAATCACTCAATTTAGCAAATAAATATAAACATTATATTTAATTTTATAAGAATTCAAAAGTAGTTAAGATCAAGAAAACAGCCGTCAATAATCACTCAATTTAGAAAACAGTACACTCATATATAAAAAATTCACATCAATTTAGAAAATAGAACCCTCACAGTATATCATAATACAAAAATTATTGGTCAAAACTAATCACATCAATTTAGAAATTCAAATTAATTAATAAAAAAGTATAAATATAAAATAAGAAATCCAAAATAGTTAAGATCATGAAAACAACAATCAAACGGGATAAATAAGAACATTAAATATAAATTTTTTACTTTACCTATTCATTGTCTAAAATTATTTTCTGTATTCGCAAATCTTCATTTTGACATGTTCAATGTTTCCCTATGAAAAAAGAAAACTTTTAATTTTCATTATTTTTAGAAATGTTCAAAAGAATAACCTTTGTAGATATTTTGGGAGAAATAAAATAATACAAATTTTGATATATCATGTTCTTTTCTTTTATAAATAGTTTGTAAGGGAATAGACTAATTGTTTGTCTTCACACCTCTAGATCAATGGACACACTGCTTCTCTCAACCGACAACTCATTTATAATAATTTTCAATCACACATATATGTGAATGGATACATTGTTTGTCAAACAGTCACAACTCATTTTTAGATTAATTTCTCTCAGACATCTTGTTTGAACATTCGTCTCTTGTGAAGGGTAAATTGAGTATAAAGTTGAGGGCAAAATGGAGAGGTAAAGATTCTCATCCATAGCCCCATTTAGATGTAGTAGGTAAATTGGGTATATGTTAAAAAGTTCATGGCAAAATGGGAGGTAAATATTCTTCTCCATAGCCTCATTTAGATATAGTATAGATAAACAACTTTGAAAATGATTGAGATTCTAAATGGCTACTTATTATTAAGAGATTAAACATGAAATGTAATCGATATACTATGAACGACTTGAAGTAAATAATTAAGAGATTGAATTCAATTAAGCCTATTTATTTTGTTGTTCAAATTATAACTGCTCACACTCAAAATTACATACAATTTTATATAGATTAATTTGTTGGATCAGTATAACAACACTAAAGGGGTGAATAGTGTTGAAGATCAATTTACTAAACTTTTTCGATTCTAAGAACAAATCAAATAATTAAATAAATTTTGTAAGATAAAACAATTTATGCAAATTTTATAATAACTCAAAATATAATAAAACAAATATTTAAGATGAGCACAACATATATTTGCAATAGGAGGAAAATTAAATTGCAATAAACAAAAAGTATAGGGATAGAGAAAACGTCACGCAAGAGATTTATAGTGGTTCGGCAAACCCTCAGCCTACTCCACTCCCCGAGCACCTCTCGAGATTTTTCCCTAAACACGATCTTTTTACGGGTTCAAGATTGGAAACCCGATCCTTTTACGGGATCAAGACCAAACCTTACAAATTGCTCTTTTTACGGGATCTAGAACTAAACTCAATCTTTTTCCCGAGACAAAGATCAAAACCCACACTCCGTTCCTTTTACCGGATTAAGAACGAAACCCAACTAAGTGTGGAAATAAGAATTTTTCACAAACTAAACTTCTCCAATAGAGTATATTTACAAGTTTAAGCTCACAAATACATCAATCCTCACAATAAGAAAATCGCTCACAAGAGTAAAAATGGAAGTAGAATTGAGAGCTTGGAGAGAGAAACAATTGGTTAGAGGAATTGAAAATAAGAAAATTGGTGTTGTAAAATGGGAGATGAGAGGGATTTAAATAGGAGAGGAAAGAAAAGTTGATTTGAAATTAAAATCAAATTGGGTCCTTGGATCTTAATGATGAGAAATGAAAGGTGGAAATTGAATTTTAAAAAGTAATTATTACATTATATTATAATATAATATACASTAATAATATATTATAAAATAAAATAAAATAATATTATATATATGTGTGTAACGGTTACTTTGATTTTTTTTCCAAACGGTAACTTTCTTTTTCTTTTTTCTTTTTTCTTTTTATTTTTTTCTTTTTCTTTTCTCTCTCTTTTTTCTTTTGAATAATTCAGTCCGTCATGTGTCAGCATATAAGTCGCCCACGTATTTCTCGGGTATTTTTCTTCCAGCTTGTTTGGATCATAATTTCTTCATTTGAACTCCGATTTGAGCAACTCAAATTGCGTTGGATTCGTCTTTTTAAGCTCTACACTATGGACACTTTGAAACACAAAAATCATCAGTAGATTAGGTTTGTTATCATCAAAATATATGGTATGATTGAAGCTCGAAAAACCAATAATCTCCCCCTTTTTATGATGACAAACCACTTAAGAAAAATAATTTTAAAGTGGCATAAGAAATATATTCAATAATATAATTTCATTTATAAAAAAGTCCCAAAAAGGAGATAATGTCTTGAGAGAGCTATTTTTAATTCTTAATTTCATAAATGTCTTTAGTTTTCTAAATTTACACTTTTAGATTTTTTCATGTAGGATTTTATTCTAATACCGT
>NW_019104560.1:251202-266406 GCF_001995035.1 Momordica charantia | reverse complement strand
TGTTGAATATCAATTTACTAAACTTTTTCGATTTTAAGCACAAATCAAATAACTAAGTAAACTTTKTAAGACAAAACAATTTATGCACAATTTATAATAACTCAAAATATAATAAAACAAATATTCAACATGAGCACAACATATATTTGCGATAAGAGATGTTTGAAAATTAAATTGCAATAAACAAAAAGTATAGGGATAGAGAAAACGTCACACAAGAGATTTATAGTGGTTCGACAAACCTCCGGCCTACTCCACTCCCCGAGTACCTCTTGAAATTTTCCACTAAGCACGATCCTTTTACGGGTTCAAGATTGGAAACCTGGTCTTTTTACGGGATCAAGACCAAACCTTACAAATCGCTCTTTTTACGGGATCTAGAACTAAACTCAATCTTTTTCCCGAGACAAAGATCAAAACCCACACTCTGTGCCTTTTACCGGGCTCAAGAACGAAACCCAACTAAGTGTAGAAATAAGAATTTTTCACACACTAAAACTCTCCAATAGAGTAGATTTACAAGTTTAAGCTCACAAATACATCAATCTTCACAACAAGAAAATCTCTAACAAGAATAAAAATGGAAGTAGAATTGAGAGCTTGGAGAGAGCAACAATGGGTTATAGAAGATTTGAAAATAAGAAAATTGATGTTGTAAAATGGGAGAGGACGGGTTTAAATAGGAGAGGAAAGTGGTGAAAAATTGATTGGAATTAATCAAATTGGGTCCTTGGATCTTAATGATGAGAAACGAAAGGTGGAGATTGAATTTTAAAAAGTAACGATTACATTATATTATAATATAATATATAATAATAATATATTATAAAATAAAAAATATATATATATATACACGCGTGTGTGTAACAGTTACTTTGATTTTGTTTTTATTTTTTTCAAATGGTAACCTTTTTTTTAATTTTTTTTTCCTTTCTTTCTTTTTCTTTTTCATTTTTTTCTTTTTCTTCTCTCTCTCTCTCGTTTTCTTTTGAATTTAGCTCGTCATGTGTCAGTATATAATTCGCCCACGTATCTTCTCGGGTATTTTTCTTCCAGTTTGTTTGGATCATAATTTCTTCATTTGAACTAAAATTTAAGCAACTCAAATTGTGTTGGATTCGTCTTTTCAAGCTCCACACAATAGAGACTTTGAAACACAAAAATCATCAATAGATTAAGTTTGTTATCATTAAAACATATGGTATGATTGAAGTTCGAAAAACCAACATAATTGTCACAGCTTGCCCCCATTCAGACTATCCACAGCTTGCTTACAATTTTGCTGGTGTACACTAGCAAAATTTGATCATTCACGGTAAGTTACATAATTTTTTAAATTCATTTTTTTTTCGTAATATAGTTTGATCATCCTAACATAATTTGTTTCAACGATACACATATATCAATGACAGAGATTTCAATTACAGAGATGTCAATTGTAGAGTTTAAACCATTTCATAGAGAATAGTCCACAAAAGTCACCATTGTATGAAAATTCCTCAAATAAGAATTCAGAAGCAGAAAATGAGAACTTATACAGATTCAAAAACACATTGTTATTTATAAGGATGTAAAACTATTTTGCACACTATTTGTTTCATTTTTAAAAGAATTGTTTAAAATTATATGTTAAATATTATTGTAGGGAGAGTATTCAAATGACCCTATTTAATGATTGGATTGAGAAATTCGTTGAGAAATTAGAGAAGAAAGACTTACAGAATATTTGATAGGAGTATAAGCCAGTTGATACAAGATACAAGAATGTCAAACACAGAATTGAGATTACATTGATACAAAACAGTGAAGTTGAGGAAATTGGAGAAATATACAACTTGGAGAAAATAGACTGGCCAACTTCAAATTGGTGGAAAATGCAATTGACAAAGATTCGCAAATGGGTAGGTGTAATATTAATATTGTAAGTTTATTTTAATTATCTTATTTATTACCTGATAATAAATTCTTAATTTTTGTGTAGATGCTATTGGTGGTGTAATACAAGTAAAGTCGATAATTATTAAGAAGTTTCAAGCAAACTATAGCAAGAAGAGAGAAATCCAAATCATGGCTAATAAGTAATATTTATAATTATTATTTTTATACTTATATAGATTTGTTGTTATTATTTAATACTATTAATTGAAAAACTAATAGAGACAATTGTGCAAATTTAACATTATTAAATTGACATTATAGGATGATTTAGCTGAAATTTGAACGAAAATTCTTGAAGAAAAATTGTCGCGGAAACAATATAATTCTCATAAAAAATGTTAGAAAAAGTAACTATGAAGATAAATTCTTTTACTTATCGAGTAAATTGAATTAACACCATTATACACATATATACAAGTTGAGTTATAAGATATATCCACTTATATATCCGCATATATACATTCAAAATCACTATAGTATATATCCGCATATCCGCATATATAAAAGTTGAGTTATAAGATATATCCTAATCAAACTCACTATAATATATATCTCATATATACAATAGTTCACACGAAATCAGAAATCGAAAACAATCGTTGGAATGCAAATCTTTCGATCGGGATAAACAGAGACGAACTGCTCTAGCGACGGAGAAAAACAGAGGCGATCGGAGATGAAGGCAGGCAGACATCAACCGGAGACGAAGGCAGGCAGAAACGACTGGAGAAGAAGGAAGGATAGAAATCTCCTTTCGAACGGGATAAATTGAGACAGGCGACGAAGAAAAATGGAGCCGATTGGAGAGGTAGGTAGACAGAGACGAACGGTCGGAGAAGAAGAACGGACGATCGGAGGAAGAAAAGAAAAACGGGTGTTCAGAGGAAAAAGAAAAGGGTTTCGAAAATGGATGATTTTGAGGATTTTTGTGGTTTTGAGATTTTTTTATTTTATTTTGGAAAGTAAAATTAAGCACATTTTAAGAGATTTAAATTGTAACTTCCCAATTTACCATTTCTAGATTTTAAAAATTATTTAATATTGAGGTGGATTCTTAAAAGGATATACCAATAATTTATGTGATGGGTACCATCCTAATTAGTGTTGTTTCATGACAAAAATGTAAATTTTATACATTTATATCCTTTTATGTAATTATGATTCCTAAATAGACTATCAATGTACTAATCTCTATCCTATATTCAAAAATAAGATATCCTAATGGTCATAGAATTTTCCCTCTCTATAAATATAACAGTAAGCTGAACCCTAAAGGGTAAGTTAAAAGCTAAAAAATCTCTCAACTCTCTTACTCTCTCAACTCTCTTACTCTCTCAATCCCATACAATTAGATCCCACAATTCGGATTCTGGATCGAGAGACATAGCGAGAAAGATTAAGTGGTGCTGTCTCATTGGGATTACACAAAGAATAGTCTTCAAAGGTAAAATCCAACATCCTTCCCTGTTTCATATTTTTCTGTGTTTTAAATTTCAAAATAAATTCAAGAACACATTCTACTGCTTCCGTTCCGAGATTCACATCCTCTTCACTTCAGTTGCCACTTTTGATTCCAGACGTCCATTCCCGCGCTATCTTCGATACTGACAAATTTTTTGAGAAAGACAACAAGACGATCTGCATGTATCTCCTCAACGATATGAGGGATGACGCAGGCAAGAAGTAGTACGTCATTAGTAAATGGGTTGCAATTTTAGATGTCAGATAATAAACTAGTAATGGACTAGGTTCGTGAGTATGAAAACCTGGCGGATAATATGCTGTCTGAAAGCATGAAGATGTGTGAGATTCTTTAGGTGAAAATGTTAAAGAAATTCCCTCCTTCTTGGAGCGATTACTGTAACCACCTAAAACACAAAAATGACCTGACTCTGCAATAATTGATCAGTCACATGCGCACAAATAAAACCAATAGGCAAAAATAAAAGCTTTCTTCTCTTGATGTATGGCATGGAGACTAAGACATGTGAATCTTGCATCGATAAAAGGCTTAGAACTTTAAACTTAATTAATGCTTCTGAATTGCCTGAATCAATAAGATGTAATGTTTGTGTAGAAGCAAAATTTGAAAAAAAAAAAAAACTTTTAAACCTGTCACCGCTAGGTGTACTGATCTTTTGGAACTAATTCATTATGATTTAGTTGATTTCAAAAACACCACTACTAGTGGGGGGAAAATTACTCTATTTCTTTTGTAGATGATTTTTCTAGATATATGAAAATCTATCTTCTAAAATCTAAATATGAAGCAAGTACTACATTTTTTTAATTCAAAGCTGAAGTAGAAAACCAACTATACAAGAAAATTAAAAAAAAAATTGAGATTATATAGAGGTGGTGAATATAGTGATAATTCTCTTAAGGAGTTTTTTGAATCAAATGGAATTATACATGAAGTCATTGCTCCATATTTACCTCAACTGAACGGAATAGTCAAACGCAAAAATAGAACTTTAAAAGAAATGATAAATGCTATGCTACTAAGTTTTGGCTTACCTGATAATATTTGGGGGGAAAGCTGCTCTTTCTGTAAAATTTATCCTTAATAGGATTCCTCACAAAAAGTTGGATAAGACATCATATGAGCTTTGGAAATGATGTCTCATCCAACTTTCTCAGCACCCCACATATTAATTTTTTTTTATTAAAAATCTATATATCTAAGTTTGTTTCATTTTTATTGAGAAAAATTATGCCTTTTAATTTTCTATTTTCTTTTTAAAAAAATTTCAATTAATATTCTTAAAAAATTAGGCAAGAATCCAACGAAAAAAATCTAAATTTCCAAAACTTAAGATTTAATTTAAAAATGTCTATCCAAAACTCAAATTTTTAATTTATAAAAAATTAAAGGGTTCATTCACCTAACTAGTTCTTTTAATCAGAATTAAGACTTTTTTTTTCCTTCAAAACATTAGATTAATTTGATTAGACCCTTAATTCTAAGGAAAAAAAGTCATGGTATAATTTATATAAGAATGTTTTACTTTTTATTATGAACTTATTATTTTTAATTAAAAAATCACATATTCATCCAACCAAATTTTAATATTCTTTTAAAAAATCAACACGACATTGTTTTATTAAATTGACGGTCTAAATCTGTCGATTATACCCATCAAAATTTAACAGTTTTAGTTGACAATTTATATGAATGTAAGTTGACGACTATTAAAAACGTCAATTAAAATGTAGTATAATTGACGGATATTAACTGTCAATATTTATTTTTTTTATCGACACTTTTAAACCATCAATAAAACAAGAATTATTGACTGTTATTAGATGTCAAAAATGCGTATTTTTGTTGACGGCTAAAATGCGTCAATATTTTCCATTTTATTGACGGTTTTTAGCTGTCAATAAAAAGGGAAATATTGATGGCTAAAAACCGTCAACTATGTGAAAAACACGGGGGCTACTAAAGTTTATGGAGAGTTGACAGGGATTGAAAGTTGACACTCTATCGCGCCAACTTTAATATAGACGTAAATTGACGTGTTATAATTGTCAATATATGTATTTTTTAAAAAATAATTTATTTTAAGGTCAAAAATAAACTTTTATTGACGTTTTTTAGAAAAGTGTCAACTAAACAAAAAAGGTCAGCGTCAACAAATGCCAAATTTGTAGTAGTGTGTCAAACGGATTAAGTGTGTTAATTTGAGTGTCAAAATGTATGTCAGAACTATTGATATCCACATGGAAACCATGATGAGGTTAGCATCCTCCAATGTAATTTCTTCATCATCTTCAGTAGTATCTGCATGTTGACCAATGACACTATCTTTTCCAAATATTTTTCCCAAAGCATAATAGTGTGGAAGATGTTTTCCATATAAACCACTAGCATCCTTGTGAGCCTACAAGTTAAAAAGTATAACTTATTTGAATATTTGAATTAAATATAGAATATAAAATTTTACTACTTTTACATGCTTTAACCCATTCATCATATGCATTTCCTTCATCATCTTCAGTAGTACCTGCACGTTTATCTCTAAGCAACTCGGATAATGCATTGTATTTGGACTTTAGCGTCTTCACTTGAGATTCAATGCGTGGAGATACCTTTAAGGTAGACGAAGATAATTTTTCTAACATCAAACATTAAATTTGATTCAAATATCCAATTTTCCACTAGCCATAAACTAGTATGACATAATTCTTGAAGCGCCCCCACCAACACTGCAACTTCCTTTATTGTCCAAAAATATTTATTTAATCCTCGAACTCTTTGTGTATTAGTGATATTAGGTAATCCCTATATTACCCAAAATTAAAAAAATACATACAATGAAATAACACATAAATTGCTAAAACTAAAACAACCAAATTTCAAATAACAAAAGTTAACACATAATTCAAAATAATATCTCCACATGCTCTTATAAACAATAATATCAAATAACAAAAGTTAACAAATAGTTCCAAATAAAGAATTAAAAAGTTTTAATAATCATTTCAAATAACCAAATTGCAAATTGTTGAGAATGACAAATATTAAAACCTGCTTTTGTCCCCTATCGGAAGCATAACATTTGGAAAGTTGGTTTATAAGCATTGACTGAGTAGTGAACTTAGAGGAATTGATGGATACGTGGATGGATGAACGTAGGTTGAGAGGAAGTTAAGAAACGTGGTGACTGTAGAGAAGAAAGGGCTAGTCAAAGGACACATGGGTGGCCAAAATTGTTTTGAATTTTTAATTTAAAAAAAAAATCAATTTATTTTTGGCCACTCTGTCAGTATAAAAAGGTCATTCCCTGCCAATTCATTTTATCCCATTAATCTCAATTCTCTCATATTCTCCACTTTATTCCTTCACTTTTCCCACTACCTTAACTGAGCACGAGATTGATTCTACCCCCATTTTGACGAGTGCAGTATGAATTAGAGGTTGTGTTAACCTTAGGGAGCATACCAGCAGTAAAATGATTTAACACCCAGGTCGTGCCGATTTTGTTTTCAAGGCAGTGGTTCCGCCCATGACACAACGATTTTACCTCTCGATTCCAATTTTGTCATTTATTTTCCTACAGTTGAAAGAAAAATCACTTATCTACCCATGGCCACTTTCCAATCTGGGAAGGTCATGCCGGACTTGTCAAAATTGGAACCACTCGACGGATCCAACTATCGCCGATGGTCACAGAAGTTACTGATTTTCTTTTTAGCAGTTGGAGATCGACTACATCCTCACTACTGCTCAGCCTGCCGCCGTTGCTACCGCTGCCATCACTACCGCTGTCGCTACTGCCACTACGCTACCATCACCATAATCGTCACTGATCCGCCTGCCGTTGCTGCTGCCACCACTTCAGTTGTTGCAGCTGATCTCGGGACGTCTACTGCCACTATCGTTGAAACTAACAAATTCGAGAAAGACAACAAAACGGTTCCTGGCCATCTTCTAAACCATATGAACAACTCTATCTTTGATATCTTTGTAGTCCAAAAATCTTCAAAGGTCGTTTGGAACACATTAGAGTCTAGATATGGTGGGGCCATGCAGGTAGAAGGAAGTACGTCGTCGATAAATGGCTACAATTTTAAATTTCGAACGACAAATCGGTGATGTATCAAGTTCATGAGTACGATAACTTGGTGGCAAGTGTTTTGTCAGAAGACATGAAGATGTGCGAGATTCTTCAAGCCAATGTGTTGCTCGAGAAATTCTTTCATTCCTAAAGCGATTATCGTTACCACCTGAAACATAAGAAGAAGGACCTGACTCTGTAAGAACTGATTAGTCACGTGCACATTGAGGAAGCCAACATGCTAAAGGATAAGATCTATTCTCAATCCCTAAATTCAGTTAAAGCTAACTTGGTTGAATCTTCTAGTGCTTCCAAAGACAGATTCAAAAACAAACGGAAGAAAATTGCAAGGGATAGAGCTTAAAAGAACAAAAATCTCCAACCTAAAAATACTGGTGGAAGAATCGAGAAATTAAAACTGGTTTGCTATGTCTGTGGAAAACCTGGGCACAAATCCTATCGTTGCACTCAAAGGAAAGATAGGAAAGATCAAAGGGCTACTCCACAAGTCAACCTTGCAGAGACGGATGACATCATTGCCGTTGTGGTTTTATAAGCAAATCTAGTAGAGAACAAATCCGACTGGATTCTTGATACAGGAGCGCCCGGACATTTATGCTCGAACCGTGACCTCTTCCATGACTTTCAGGACTCCGCTGATGGTGAATGTGTTTTTATGGGGAATTCTACCACAACTGGAGTACTTGGGAAATGAAAGGTTCTCTTGAAACTCACATATGGTAAAACTTTATCATTAAAAGTGTTGTATGTTCCTTCTCTGTGTAGGAATCTGGTGTCAAGAGGTCTACTGAACTAAGCCAGACTTAGGATTGTGTTTGAGGCCGCCAGTGATTTAAAAGGCGCGCCTAGGCATTATGCCTACCTATTGCGCCTCGCCTTTTTAAGGCGAGGTGATATGAATGAGGCGCGCGTAAAGCATGAGCCTCGTTAGAAAATTCGAAGCCCATGAAGCGCGGGCTTCATGGCTTTGTTTTTTTTTTTAAATAAAACGTACAGACCCTAAACCCTTGCGTTTAGGGTCTGTTTAATTAAATGGAATGAGTATGATAACCGCCGCACACCTTTTCCGATTTTCAATCTTAATTTGGTTTTTTTTTAAATGGAAAGAATCTCAACTGTATCATCTTCTTCATTTCCTTCCCATGCACGTAAAAAACTTAACAGTCACTTAGTTCTTCTTCTCCTTCTATTTTGATTTTCGATTTTCACTGCATCTCTCTCTCTATTTCGATTTCGACACTCTCTGTCTCTCTCTGTATCACCTGTGGCCGACCGCCGGTGGTCGCACGTGAGCGGTGCAGGGACTCTGTGACTGTGAGCAACTCTCCCCCTCCATTTGTATGCTCTCTCTCTCTGTTTCTATTCTTTTCTCTATCTTTATTTCTAATTTTTTAATTCTCCAATCCAACAGAAAGTGCATATTTTTCCCTCTGTTTCTATTTTAATCCAAAACAGCAAGCTCCGACAACAAAGTTATAGTATTCTGTATTCAATTTCTATTTCTCCACTCCAACAAAGTTACAGACAGTAAGCTATTTCTCTATCCCTTCTTCACTTTCTATTTCTCCAATCCAACACTATTTTCTTCAATTTCTCCAATCCAAAACAGTAAGCTCCGTCCCTCTAATAGTCTGTTTTTTTTTCTATTGATTACAATTTTACATAGATGTCTAATGAAGGCCCAAGAAAAGATTCGACATAGAAGTATGCTACTTTGGCAAATCCTCAAGATTTGACTACTTTTATATGTAGTTTTTGTTCAAAAGTCACAAAAGGAGGAGTTTATAGGGTGAAACAACACCTTGTTGGTGGTTATAGAAATACAACCGCATGCAAGAAATGTCCGGATCATGTGAAGGAAGAAATTAGGGAGCACATGTCCAAGAAGAAGGAAATCAAAGAATAAAGAAATCTTATACTTGATATTGATGATCAGGATTTCGGTATGGATGATGAAGATGAGGATGATTTGATCATAACTAGTTCGAGTAAGAGACCTTCTAGTCAAAGGCCAAGTTTAGACTCTAAGAAGCCAAGGCAGAAAGGTCCAATTGATGCATTTTTTACTCCTAATCCAGAGTCAGTAGTTCTGAATCGAAAGAATGAGAAAGACAAACAAACGACACTCAATGAAGCTTACAAAAAGGAAATGAGGGAGCGCACAGTTCAAAGAATTGCGCGATGGTTTTATGATTCTGGAATTCCTTTGAATGTTATCAATTCTGAAAGCTTTGCTCCTATGGTTGAAGCAATAAGACAATTCGGTCCTGGACTAAAAATACCATCTTATTATGAGCTTAGAGTGCCGTTGTTGAAAAAGGAGTTAGAAGCAACACATGAATTGATGAAGAGTCACAAGGAAGAGTGGGCCAAGGTTGGATGTACTATCATGGCCGATGGATGGACCGATAGGAGAGAGATGATATTAATTAACTTTTTAGTTAATAGTCCTAAAGGCACAATGTTTATTGAGTCCATTGATGCTTCATCTTATGTAAAGAACGGGAAGAAAATGTTTGAGTTACTGACGATTTTGTCGAGCGCATTGGAGAAGCCAATGTCGCACACGTCGTTACTGATAGTGCTTCAGCAAATGTGTTGGCGGGTAAGAAATCAAATTCCTTGCTTCTCTACAAATTAGTCTTATGTTAGTTAAACATTTCAAGTAGGCTAATATGTTATCATTTTATTTTATTTTGTTACTAGGGAGATTATTAGAAGCAAAACGACCAAATTTATTTTGGTCGCCATGTGCTGCTCATTTCTTGGACTTGATGTGGAGGACATATTTAAGATCGGAAATATCCGCAACACATTGAAACAAGCCATGGAGATCAGTAATTTTATTTATGTTCACCCAGGATTGTTAAATATGATAAGGCAATTTACGAATCATAAGGAGTTAGTTAGGCCAGCTAAGACTCGCTTTGCCACAGCTTGCATAACATTATCAAGCATACATCGTCAGAAGAATAACTTGAGGAAGATGTTTACTTCTGATGAATGGAAAATAGCAAATGGAGCAAGGAACAACAAGGCAAGCGAGTTGTTCAGACAATATTGATGGCATCATTTTGGAATACAATTGTATTTGCTCTTAAAGTATCGGGCCCTTTAGTTCGAGTGCTTAGATTGGTGGATGGTCAAAAGAAGCCTCCTATGGGATACATTTATGAGGCCATGGATAGAGCTAAGGAGGCCATTGCTAAATCTTTTAATGGTAAGGAAGACAAATACAAGGACGTTTTTCAAATCATCGATCAGAGATGGGATCTTCAGTTGCACCGTCCTTTGCATGCAGCAGGATATTATCTAAATCCAGAATTCTTCTATTCAAATCCTAACATTAYTGAAGATGATGAARTTGTTAATGGGATGTATGCATGTGTCATAAGAATGGTCCCTTCCCCAGAAATACAAGACAAGATAATTCAAGAGATGACCAAGTACAAGAACGYCGAAGGRATATTCGGACAACCCATGGCGATTAGACAAAGAAATAAAAGATCTCCAGGTAATCTTTAATAGTATTGATTTATTATGTTTGATTGATTACTTGGTTGAAAATTATTAACATAGTTTAGTTCAATTTAACAGTGGATGGTGAGATGATTTTGGAGTATCAACTCCAAACTTGAGGAAGTTTTCTATGAGAGTTCTAGGTCTTACTTGTAGTGCATCAGGATTTGAACGAAATTGGAGTGTTTTTTAACAGGTTAGTTCTTTGACACTTGATGAATATGTTTTTAACTTCTTGGTTAGAATTATTGTTATAGGACTTTTTTCTTTTATACTTTGCAGCTTCATAGCAAAAAAAGAAATAGACTTGCACAAYGTCGTCTRAATGATTTGGTCTTCATAAAGTATAATAGAACATTGAAACGACGACATAACATGCGGAACACAATCGACCCTATCTCTTTGAAGGATATCGATGATAGTAATGAATGGCTGATAGGGAGAATGGATAGTGATTCTGAAGAGGATAATGATCTTGTATTTGGTGATGATTCCTTAACATGGGGTGATGTTTCGAGAGCTGCTGGAGTAGAAGAACCTGCCTATCATTCTAGAGCAAGCACGTCAAGGTCAAGAAGTAGGACTACGGTTGGAGCTTTAAGTTCTTCTCAATCCACACCCATACAATTGATTGATGATGAAGATTACACCGAGGAGGAAGATGCAGATGGCTACAAGTCTAATGATGGAGATGATGAAAATGATGAAATTGAAGGACTATTTAGTGATGATGAGTTTGATCTTTAGATTTTTATTTTGAACTATCATACTTATAGTCTTATACTAGTTTAGGACCATTTTTATGTTTTTGTGGACCATGATTCTTTATGCTAAGAGTAGACCTATGATGTTTTCTAATCTTATTTGGCTTTTATATGTTTTACATGTGTGTGTGTGTATATATATATATATATATATATATTTTATTTTTATATATAATGCACATCGCAAAAAAAAGCCCACGCTTTTTTTTTGCGCCTCGCGCTTAAGCTCCAGAGGTCTATTGGGCTTTAGTGCGCCTCGAGCTTTTTAAAACACTGAGGTCGACAAAGTTATTATCACAAAAAATGGTGACTTTGTTGATAAGGGCTATTTCGCAGATGGTTTGTTTGTTCTCAATACTACATCTTCAAATGAAATTAATTATAGTTCTACCTACATCGTTGGGTCTCTTGATGTGTGGTATGGTAGATTAGGACATGTGAATATTGCATCGATTAAAAGGCTTAGAATTTTAAATTTAATTAATGCTTCTGATTTGCCTGAAACTACAAAGTGTCCTATCTATGTAGAAGCAAAGTTTGGTAAAAAACTTTTTAAACCTGTCACTACAAGGTGTACTGAACTCCTAGAATTAATTCATTTTGATTTAGCTGATTTCAAAACACAACTAGCAGAGGTGGAAAAAAATACTATATTTCTTTTGCTGATGATTTTTCTAGATATATGAAACGATATCTCCTGAAATATAAAAATGAAGCTAGTAGTATGTTTTTCAAATTCAAAGCTAAAGTAGAAAACCAATTAAACAACAAAACAAAAAGGATAAGATCATATAGGGGTGGTGAATATAGTGATAATTCGCTTAGAGATTTTTGTGAATCAAGTGGAATTATACATGAATTTACAGCTCCATATTCACCTCAACAGAACGGAATAGCTGAACGAAAAAATAGAACTTTAAAAGAAATGATAAATGTCATGCAATTAAGTTCTGATTTATCTGATGATATTGAAGAGATCGGATCCCGCAGCGGAAGCGCGCGAACGCTTGTGCTTCAAACTTATTTTAGAATTACAATAAAGAAAAGACATAAATATTAGTAATAGGAAGTTAATGATACATACCTTTGAAGACACATCTTCAATGTACACACCAACGCTACCAAAAAGTCTTCCTCGCTATCCTCTGGATGTTAACAATTCAGTTTATGGGAACCGTCTTATAATTGAAAGGGAAACCGAAAGATTAAGAGAGATAATTTCTCGTTGGAGTTTCGAAAACTCAACAACCGAGAGCCGGCGGTCCAAACAAAGGGGAGAGCTGTCGCAATGTCATCGCGATGTGAAGCGGCCGACGTTATCCCTTGAAGGGTCTCTTTCGAGATTAGGGTTTGGAGTTGCCACCAATCATCTACGAGGTGTGATCGGTCACCTATTTTAAAAATTGGATCTATGAAAAATAGACTTTAGGTTCGGGAGTCGGCTGAGTGTAGAGAAGGTGTTAGCATCCTACGACACCCGTACGAAAACGGTACCATGTTTTGGCAAAAATTATCCTATTATTTTATTTGGTCCAAAAGAAAATTATTTTTGTATTTTGATTGAAATATCTCACGTTATATTAATTCACACTTTGTAATAAGATATGAATTAAAAGGTATGAGTGGCACGAAGACCATTAGAAAAATTTTATCACCACGAGAATATTGGAAAGATCCAATTTTCGTCATTGAGGTTTTCGAAATAATTATTTAGTAAAGTAATGATAGAAAAAATAAAATAAAAGTTACTGCATGCAAGGACTCGAACACAAGCCACAAATATTAATACCCAAGTGCCTTGTCAATGTGCCATCACCTTAGAGTACAACTTAAATTTCTTTCATAAAATACAAACATTTGATTTTGAAATTTGTTTAAAAAAACGGAAAGAAGAAAAAAGCCTTTCAAAATTCATCTTTGGAAGGAAAGAAAAAACGTCTTTTAAAAAAAAACACTTAATTCTCTCTTATTTTATTTCCTTTTAAAAAACTTTGTTCTTTTTATAAAAAAAAAACAAATAACAACTTTTCTTTACAAAACAATATTTTCCTTATTAAGAAAAAAAACTTTTTTCCTTAGTTTTTCCAGTTTCGTTTTCTCTCCTCATTCATTTTTTAAAGAACAGATTTTTTTAATAAAACCAAAGGTTTTCTTCTTCCTCTCACCTACATAGCTTTATTGGTACTTGTCGGAATATCGTGGGGTCGTCAGATCTATTCGCCGCTGTTGGGGGGTCACCGGATCTGCTCGCTGGAGTGAATCTGCGTCGTCGCTAGGTCTGTAGTTGCCGGAATGGAGGTCATGTCACTGTCGGAGTTGTTGTGGGTCGTGGAGATCATCGAAAATTGGGTGGTGTTGGGGTTCAGGTACCACCGTTCTGCCGTGCCGACATTGGTTGCACGGTCGCCGGATCTGCTCGCCGCTGTTGTAGATCGCTGTTGCCGCGAGTTTGGTTGGGTGCCCGCTGCCTTTGACACCGCTAGTCAATCGTTGCTAGAGCGCTTGTCGGAGTCTGGGTCTATTGCACTGGACTTAATTTGCACCACTGCCGGGGTTGATCGTGGCCGGAGGTCGCCGGTGTGAGTGAAGAAGAAGAAAAGATGATGGTAAAAAAAAGAAGGAAGTGAATAATTTGATTTTTTTCTCCTTTCTGTCCCTCCTATCTGATTTGCTTGTCCTCTCTTAAATACCCACTCAAAGTAACGGTAAGAGAGAGGAGTCAAGGGAGAAAAATGAGGGAGAAGAACGTGGATAAAAAACCACGTAATAGACCTTTGACGAGAAACATAACCAATTTGAAAAAATCAAATAAAAAGACCAACTCATTTAAAATCAAATACTTTTCCTTTTTAATATATATTTGTTTTAATAAAAATCAATATCGTTTAAATCAAATCCTTTTTCTTTTTAATACATATTTGTTTTAATAAATCAAATTCTTTTCTTTTTAATATATATTTATTTTAATAAATCAAATTCTTTTAAAACAAAATCAATAATTTGATTTAATTAAAACTTTACCTTAAACTTGATGTTACTTTTTTAACCAAAACAATTACATTAAAACTTTATGTTAATTTTAACCAAAAAATTAAATAACACTTAATAAAAAAAATAATACTAATAAAAGAGAGTTGGACCAAATACGTTGTCTACAGCTTGCCCCCCTTTGTGTATCCTTGCAGAACTAAAAAGGTAGACAAAGGCAAAAGACAAAGTATTGAGAAGACGAGATTTTAAAAAGGCTAGAATGACAAACCTTGCTTGACAGACTTGACCACGATCTTTGATCGGGTTCGATTTAATCAAACAAATAAAAGTTCGCAGACCTGGCTTGACATAGGCTTTGACCACGATTAACCAACGAAAAACTAAAAAGGCAACGAACCTGACTTGATACA
>NW_019104560.1:223731-242341 GCF_001995035.1 Momordica charantia | reverse complement strand
TCTCCTCTTTGTCCCTCCTATCTAATGTGCTTGTCCACTCTTAAATACCCACTCAAAAGTAACGGTAAGAGGGAGGAGTCCAAAGGAGAAAAATGAGGGAGAAGAACATGGATAAAAAACCACGTAATAGGCCTTTGACGAGAAACATAACCAATTTGAAAAAATCAAATAAAAAAACTAACTCATTTAAAATCAAATACTTTTCCTTTTTAATATATATTTGTTTTAATAAAAAACATTATCGTTTAAATCAAATCCTTTTTCTTTTTAATACATATTTGCTTTAATAAATCGAATTCTTTTTTTTAATATATATTTGTTTTAATAAATCCAATTCTTTTAAAACAAAATCAATAATTTGATTTAATTTACCTGATGTTACTTTTTTAACCAAAACAATTACATTAAAACCTTATGTTAATTTTAACCAAACAATTAAATAACACTTAATAAAAAAAATACTAATAAAAGAGAGCCGGACCAAACACGGTGTCTACAAACCTCCCTTTTTATAAGGGAGGAAGAGTGGTGAGGAAGTCACTCACCACTTTCCCACTTCCCACCATTAATGGTGGGGTGGGGAGGTTTTCCTCCCATTTCTTTCATTTTTTTCCTTTTATTTTAATTAAAACAATTTTAATTAAAATAATAATTAATTAAATTTAATTTAATTAATTATAAAAAAATTATCAATTTAATTAAATTAAATCTAATTTCATTTAACCATAACCAAATTAATATATCACATTAATTTAATTAAATATGATTTAATTAAATTAAACTTAAATTAATCAACTATATTAGATTCAAATTCTAATATTCATCTCTCTCATAATTTTGAATCCAATTAAAAATTAACTTTATATTATAATTATAGATACCGTATTTTGTCCGGCTCGCTTTTGTTTTTTTTAAAAAAAAATTTTACTGATTTATTTATTATTTTTTTATGTTTATTAATTTAGTTTAAAATAACATAATTTACTTTATTATAAAATTTAATGTAAAGTTTTAACTAAATCAAATTAAGTTTTAAAATTAGATTTTATTTGAAAATAATTGGTTTTTTTAAAATTGATTTTAACATTTAAAAAAAAACAGTTTTTTTCTCCCCTTTGATTTTTTCCTTCATATGTGTATCCCATCCCCTTCTTTCTCCTCCCTCTTTTTCTCTCTTCTCTTGCCCCTTTTTCTTTTTTATCGTTATTTTTAGGTGTATTTAAGGAGAGCTGCAGTGGGGAGGAGAAGGCAGACAGAACACCCATATAGAGAAGACGAAGAAAAATTCACTTTCTTCTTTCTATCTACCATCACCTTCTTTACTTCTTCACCCGTTTTCGAACGGGTGTCGTAGGGTGCTAACACCTTCTCTACGCTCAACCGACTCCCGAACCAAAATTATGTTTTCATAGACCAAATTTTTTTTAAATAGGTGACCAATCACACGTCGTAGATGATTGGTGGTGACTCCAAACCTGAATCTCGAAAAAGACCCGTCAGGGGATGACATCGGCCACTCTAAATATATAATGTATATCTGTTATATACTGTTCCAGTTACATGACATAACCTCATATGTTAGTTTATTGGATTTGGGTTAATGCAATTATATCAATAACAGCTTTATTGAATGAAATATTTGTTTTATATTTACAAACCACGAGTTTAGGGCATAAAACCCAACAAATATGTGGAGGAAGCTGCACTTTCTACCTATTTTATTCTTAACAGGGTCCTTCACAAAAGGCTGGATAAGACACCATATGAGCTCTAGAAAGGGTATTCGCCAAACCTGAGCTACTTGAAGGTGTGGGGGTGCTTAGCAAAGGTGGCATATCCAACATTCAAAAAACCTACGGTTGGATCTAAAACTTTTGATTGTGTTTTTATTAGTTATGCTCAAAATAATTTTGCATATAGGTTCATGAGCTTGAATGATAAATCAATATGTGAATATAGAGATGCTGTATTTTTTGAAAATATATATATTCCCAAAGATTAGAACTGATGGTGAATATGGTGATACTTCAAAAACTGCATGCATGGAGTTGCCCTCCACTTCTATTTATATGCTAGACTCTGAACCTAGATCTAACGATACAATAGATTCTGAACCTAGGAGAAGTAAAAGGCAAAAGGTTAGTAAAAGCTTTGGACCTGACTTCCTAACTTCCTATCTAATAGAAAACTTTGACGAGATAGATGATGAGTTTGCTTGCATGTATTTGATAGACGAAGATTCTAAAACCTACCAAAAAAACTATAAATGCTTTAGATTCTAGCCTATGGAAAGAAGCTATTAAAAGTGAGCTAGATTCCATAGTTATGAATCAAACCTGAGATTGGTAGATTTACCTGTAGGAAATAAACCTATTAGGTGTAAATGGATCTTTAAAAGAAAAATGAGACCATATGGAACGATAGAAAATTATAAAGCTAGACTAGTAGTTGTAGGTTACACACAAAAGTATGACATTGATTACTTTGATACGTACTCTCCTGTAACCCAGATTGCTACGATTAGATTTTTGATAACTTTGGTTGCTATTAAAGGCTTAATAATACATCAGATGAATGTAAAAATAGTTTTCCTCAATGGTGATTTCGAAGAGGAGATCTACATGACACAACATGAAGGTTTTCTAACTACCGATTGTAGACACCGTATTTGGTCTGGCTTATTTTTAATTTTAATTTATATTATTGTATTTTACTTTATTAAGTTTTATTTTAATTAAAAAATAACATAAGTTTACTTTATTATTAGTTTTAATATAAAGTTTAAATTAACTTAAATTAAAAAGGTTAGATTTTTTTAGTGGATTATCTATTATAGACTTGGTGAAGCGACAAACGTGACTGTAAAGGTGAGGCCGCCTTCTATGAAATAACAGAGTTGAGGAGCCTCTTTCTAGAGCTTTCACGATGACCCAAGGTATATGTACATGACCACTAAAAGCAGTTGAAAAATATTAAAACTTGCTTTTGTCCCACATTGGAAGCATAACATTTGGGAAGTTGGTTTATAAGCATTGATTGTGTATTGTGCTTATAAACTTTGTGTGAGGTAAGCCAAGACCAAGGCCCACACGCGCGTTGTCGCCGTTGTCCAGCCAGCTCTGCCTCGAGTCTGGCATTGGTAGGTACGTGTATGGATGAATGTTAGTTGAGTTGGAAGTCAAGAAACGTGGCAACTGTAGAGAAAAAAGGGCTAGTCAAAGGACACATGGGCCAAATCATTTTGAATTTTTTATTTAAAAAAAATCAATTATATTTTTGGCCACTCTGTCACTGTAAAAAGGTCATTCCCTACCAATTCATTTCATCTCATTCATATCATATCTCTCTTATTCTCCACTCTATTCCTTCACTTTTCCCACTTCTTTCCACTACCTTAACTGAGCATGAGATTGATTCCACTCCCATTCTGACGAGTGCACGTCTGAATTGGAGGTTGTGTACCAAGGTGTTGCTGATTTTGCTTTCAAGGTAGTGGTTCTGCCCACGGCACAACGATTTTACCTCCCGGTTCCAATTTTGTCCTTTATTTTCCTACACAAATAACAAATAACAAACATAATGATATCATTCTAAACTTTCTTGCCAAGTATTGAACATCTAAGTTGTCAAAGTTTGTCTCCACATTCTCCATTCGTTTGAAAGCCTCAATCATACTAATGTAGTTACTCGTGTCATCTACTACTTTAGTTACCAATTCTTAATTGTCAAGTTCTTCTTCTAAAGGATCAATTGTCATCTCTCTTCTTATAAAATTATGAAGCATGCAACACACTAAAATGATTATTTGTTGTGTAACTATGTCGTAAAAAGGAAGGACGCCTAAGGATTGCCCAACGCATCTTTAGTAAGCCAAAACATCGTTTGATTACATTCCTAGCAACGAAGTGTTTTATATTAAGAATGTTTCATATTATGAAATTCTTTTGGTGTTTTTGGTTGTTGACCATCTCTCCAGTCATTTAAATGATATCGTTGGGCCCTAAAAGGTACTAAAAAACCTTTGATATTAGTTTAACCAACATCGACTAAATAATAATAACCTACGTAAAGAAAAAGTTCTTTAAATATTGTGATACTTGTATCTAATAAATCCAAAATTATATATGTATTATGTGAAAAACTTACCATGAGGGACTTTCAATCCATTGCTCCTAGTTATTGAATCTCTAAGTACCTGACCATCATGTACTAAACTTTCCCAACCAAGTAGATCATAGATAAATTGCATATCAGGGAAGCAAACTCCTAAAACATTGGTAGCCATTTCATTCTTCCTTATTCTCTACTTTGGTTTTTTAGCTCTGGAACATGTATCTTAACGTGAGTTTCATCTAAAGCACACAAACAATCCTAAATAAAAGTATTATTATTTGGATTAGTACATAAAATTTTCTAATAAATAATTTAATTATATTTTGCATACCTTAAACCATTTTCATCTCGAGTCCATTGAATCTTCCAAAATAGGCTCAGGAGTCTTCCAAAAATACTTTTGTCATCGAATCATAGCTTTTAGACATTCATGGAAGTATTTATTAATGGTTTGTTCAGATCTCTTAAAAGTAAAACTCATAATTGATGGGAAAATTGAAACTCAAAACTTAAAAGTAATAGATCCATTTCCCATTACAATTCCAGAGAATTAATACCAAAGAAGTGAAAGCTTACCTTGATCCATAATTGAATGCCAATTGATGGGTTTGATCTTCCAAGTCTAGATGAATCACGATTTCCCTCTTGTTTCTACTATGTATATTATTCGTAGAAGAAGAAACAGATTCTCTATGAAGGGATGAGAGAAACTAACGTGATGATTATACTGACTTGAGGACCATAACCTCCATGTAACCAACCAATAACCACTAGTCGGTTACAAGGTTTGAATATTTCCAATTTTGCCCCTCATCAATTTGAAAATAATTTTATGATATCTACACATTTTAACCATGGTCATTTTATAATTACTCTGTTAACGAGAACTTACACATAATTAGACTACTCCTCTTGGTCTAATTAAATAGCAAAAACACATTAAATTAATACATGTGTGGCACAATATTATTGAAAATTCCAACAATCTCCCTTTGGGTCACATATGTAACCTAACAAATGTGTTTGACTTTATGCGCTCCAAAATTGCTATTGTAAAAAGGAGTAAACTTAAACAATCTAGTCCATTATCTACATCAGTAAGAATCAAAGAAGTATTTGTTGCAATAAAATGGAACTAAATCCATCATTGGTCAAAGATACCAATATAACTAAATGACATAGATTAAACCATGGATGTATAGTATAGAAATTACATGAAATGTGATAAATGAGATCAAAATCTTTAACCTAATGAGGCAACGTATAATGAACTTAATTTCCATATTTTTAATCAGAATCCAAAATACATAATAATATATATATCCAAATCAATCATAGAGCAATACAAACTCCCACTGAAACATAATTTCCTCATGTCCAATAGCACTCATGTGAGCCATATGCTCACGAAAGATGAAAGACCTTGGTGGTAATGTTTTTGCAAGTAGATAAGCTATTATGGAGTTTGTCCCAATGTGCTCTATAGATTTGTGTCTACTATGCACTATTTCTTTCCCAATTAAGAATTTATGAATTTCTAATGTTAATCAAATATAGCTTATTTACTGTCACAATAAATTCGAGTGGTCTTTCAACACTCTCTAATTTGCAGCCACATGACTGTCGCAACATCATCGCGATGGAGAGAGACCGACATCATCCCCTGAAGGGTCTCTTTCGAGATAAGGGTTTAGAGTCATCACCAACCATCTATAAGGTGTGATTGGTCACCTATTTAAAAAAACTTGGTCCGCGAAAAACAAAACAGATTTTTGGTTCGGGAGTCGATTGAGCGTAAGGAAGGTGGTAGCACCCTACGACATTCGTTCGAAAATGATTACCAAATTTTGTCAGAAATTATCCTATTATATTATTTGGTCCACAAGAAAATATTTTTTGTGTTTTATTTAAATGTCTCATATTTTATTAATTCATACTTTATTATAAAATATGAACTAAGTGGCACGAAGGCCATTAAGAAATTTTATCACGTCGAGAATATTGGAAGGTTCCAATTTCCATCGTTAGAGTTTTTTAAAATAATAATTATTTTTTAAAAAAATGATAAGTAAAAAAAAATTATTTAGGACCACATGAGTGTTAACACTCAAACTTCCACTCTACCAACACCTTAATATACAAACTTTACTTTCTTTTAAAAAAACAAAACTTCTCATTTATTTTTTAAAACTAAAAAGAAAAATTTGCATTTTTTTTTAAATTAAAACAAAAAAAAATAACTTTTTATTTATTTCAAAATTAAATAGATTATTTAAAAGAAAAACTTTTATTTCCTAATTTAACAAAAAAATCAGTTTTACTTAAAACAAATTTTATTTGCTAAGATTCTTTCCAAAACTATAATTAACAAAATTGTTAAAAAAAATTCATTCCTTTATTTATAAAAACTTATCTTTTTATGCCAAATTTTCTGTAAAATTCATTTTAATAAGTTTTTTTTCTTTAAATGGTAGATTTGAAAACTCTAAAGACTTTAATTAATCAAAATTTCACCTTTTTAAACATAAAAAATAAAAAATAAAACTCTTCTTCTCACTTACCTGGTAATTTAAAATAGACGTTTATTTATTTTGTAATTAAAAAAAAACTCATTTGGATTTTTAAAACAAAATAATTTTAAAAAATGTTTTACTCTTTTTTTTAGAAATATATTTAGAAAGACCTACTTTTGAAACAAAATCCTTTATATATTAAAAAAGTCAAACAACTTTTTAAATTACTTTAAAAGAAAAAACAACTCTATTTATTTTAAAAGATTTTATTAAAAAACTTTATTTAAATTTCACAACTTATTTAAGATTTGCTTTCTTAAAAGAAAAAGAGAAAAAAAAAATTTTTGAAAAACACACGATAATAAAAAAAAATGTACAGTGCAATACTTTATGTAGACCCCTAAATTTGTCCCGTATTCATTTTCATCATTCTTTTTTATTTGATTTGTAGTAGTTTTCTTGTGAAATTTTATTTTTTATTTTACGGTCAATATTTTCCCTTTTGTGTGTTTTATCAAAAAAATTAAAATAAAATTATAAAAATATATAAAAAAAAAGTATTTGATTTCAAATATTGATTTCCTTTTTAAAATCAAATCTTTTTAAATAAAACAAAATATAATAAAATCAAAAATATTTTTTTGGATCAAATATGAAGTTCTATGTTTTCTCATAATGAAATCTTTCAATAAAAATAAAATAAAATCTCAATAAAAATAAAATAAAATCTTACTCATATAAAAAGTTTTAAATTTGATTTATCATAATTTGGGTAAATATCAAAATTTGTAATAAAATCATAAGATTTGATTGATTGTATAATAAATGAAAATATTTTTTCCATTTGTAAATTATGGTTTTGAAGCACTATAAATAAAAGCTATGTGGCTAGGTTTAGGGAAGGGAGAAACGCATCACAAAGACAGAGCTACTACTATCATTTTCTGCTCTCTCTTATAGGTTTGCTTCCTTTTGTTTTTTTTTCTCTCTTGGTTCGTTACTTTATCGTTTTCCCACAAATTCTCTCTCACCACTTCCTACTCGTTCCGCACAATCTGTCACACGTTTGCTCTATCACTATTTTCACCACAACTTTATTCTTCATCATTTGACTCGCGACATATTTGAATAAGAAGGCAAAAACCGAAGTTTTGTTCTCAAGATGGTAAGTTTTCCATGTTGTTATCGAATAAAGTAGATTGATATACTTCCTCATATATTGTTTTGCCTACCTATGTTCCAAGCGCAAGTTTAATTCTTTCGACATTATTTTCGGGATATGTTTCTTCCCTTATTTTATTTCACATTGTTCTTTTATCTATATTGTTAATTTCATATCATGGTTGCTTGAACTATTTGTAACATGTGATTTTATTGATTAGTTTATTTTGATTACATACATGATATTTGACAAATGTATTTAATATTGTACATTGAATGTTATTTTTCTTAGTTTTATTAAATATGTTCAACTAAAAATTTGCAAAAGGGAACTTCCCAACGATGGAACGTTGAAATATTCGGAAGGATTCTTAAAGGGGTTCTTAAAGGGGTGTTTGGCCACGCCTGGGGGTTTGATGTTGGGGTGTTATGCTGCCTAGATTTAGGTAGCTTTGGGTAGCTATTTCTTAATTTTGTGGGATGGAATGAGAATTTTATAGGATTTATGCGTTCTCATATCCTTCCACATTCCCATCCTTTTTTTTTTTTAATTTCTCTATTTTACTTTTTACATTATTTGTTGTTGTAAAAATAATAAATTCAACAAATTATATCAGATTTTTATATTTCATTTTTTAATTACTATATTAGATATTCAAATATTTCTATTCATATATTTATACTAAAATTATTTATGGTTAGAAAAATATTAAAATGATTTCTATCCTGTAGTAAAATTATAAAATTATTTTATTTTTTAATAATTTAAAAAACATCAACATAAATTTACAAATTTGGGGATTGAAATAGTTTAATTTTAGTCTAATTAAGCTACAATTAAAATTTCATTTATTAACTAATCAATTTCGATAAGTTTTTATGATTTCCACAAATGTTCTCAAAAATTTTGCCAACATCAATATGTACTTTGTGAAATTTGGAAGCTTGACATTTTTCTCCATATCAACATTTTAAATCTTTCTTAAATATGCTTTATTATAACTTAAATAATAACATAATTGAGTCACAATTAAAATCTCAATTATAAATTGAAACCATTTTCACAAATTTTCACATATCCCAATGGTTATTTATGGAATTTTGATTGACATCAATATTTCAATATAAATCTATAATATATTAAAAAGTGTGGTGTGTTGTCTTTATACTTATTTTTTATTTTTTTTCCTTCAATACTTCCGTTTTTCTTTCCATTCATTTTTTTTCCTTTTTTTCCAACATTTTTTAAACATTATGCTTTTGTTTTCTTTTTTAACTTTTTTTTTTCCTTTTAACAACTTTCCATTTTGTTTTCTTTAAACTTTTTTTTTTCTTTTTAACCTAAACATTTCCTTTTGTTTCCTTACTTTTTTACATTTTTACATTTTTTTATAACACTTATACTTTTTTGACATCAAATCATAAAATTTTTATTTTCTCATAAAAAAACATTAAACTCCTAAAAATATTATCTCTTATTTTCAATTTAAGAGATATTTTACCAAATCAATTATTTTATAAAATAAACATTTAGACATTCATTATAAACTTTTCATTTAATCAAATGATTTTCATTTTTTAAATATACAACAACTCTCATAGTAATTACACAAATTACATTATATTAAAAAAAATTTAAAACTTGTAACTTCTTCCATGAGTTTTTATAAATAAATGAGGTATGGTGAGTTCAATAGCGGAGTGTGGGCAATAATAGGTGATTAACTATTTTTATTTTGAGAAGAAGTCTATTGAAATTCTATTTGGAGTGTGGTTTTTCATTTTCTCTTCAAACACAAAACATTTTGACATTCAAAAGAAAATTCATACCTCACTAATTTAAAGAAAGAAAAAAACTCACGCCTAAGACTTTTCATTTTCTTACTAAAAAAATAAATACAATTTGACATCGAATCATAGAGTTTCATTTAAATGAAATGGTTTTCATTTTCTCAATTACGAAATCAATTTTATAAAATAAACATTTAGACATTCTGTCATAAACTTTTCTCAATTACATTATATTATATATATTAAAAAAAACGAAAAGTTTCTAACTTCTTCCATGAGTTTTTTTAAATAAATGAGGTATGGTGGGTTAAATAGTGGGTTGTTGATAATAATAAGTGATTAACTATTTTTTTTTTGGAAAAGAACTGGAAAATGATAATTCAATAGAAAAATCTATTTAAAGGTTTTTTTTTCTTTTCTTTTTTCCTGAGAGAGGTGTTAGAAAGAAGGTTAAAAAAATTGAATAAAAACTTGCCGGCAATGATAGTTTTACAAAATAAGAATAAAAATATCAAAAAAATTAAATGATTTTAATTTTCTCAATGACAACAACACTCATGTAACAACACATATATATAATAAAAAAAATTTGAAATTTTCTAACTTCTTCCATAACCTTACTTGAACATTAATGATGATTAAATAAATTTTATAAAATAAATAATTACATATTAATAATAAACCTTTCATTTAAACGAGAGACTTTTCATTTTCTCACATATTTACCATATATATATATAGATTGTCTTGGGTTTGAGGCATCATGTTCACCCTTTTGTTCCATTGTCAATTTAAATCGCATATTTGTTTTTCAACTTTTTGTGAACATATCTTTAGAAAAATATGTTCTGTTGAAGAAGTTGGAGTCATTTRAAAAGGAATGGATAGTAAAAATCAGGGTACTTCGAAGAGGAACAATTGAGACTTATACAAACCATTGAGGTCCACTCTAAATGTTGAAGTTGATCCTGGTTGATGAAAATGTTTTTTTTTCCAACGAGGATTTATTATTTATTCATAAAAATTATTTTTGGATTATTTATAATTCAGACGGTGATGTATAATGAAACTATTGCAAGATGGGAGCACGTTTGAAGAAAAATGGTTCCTGTTTCATTATCTAGAAATGTAAAACCAGTTTATAATAGATTCCTCAATGTTAACCAAGATATTGAGTCATAACTAATGAGTCTGCTACACGCCAGAAGCGTGGTAGACCAATGAGTTCCAAAGATAAAAATCCTAAACATGAATACTCATAGAGATACCGAGAAAGATCAAGTATCTGATGATAATAATGAGATCTTAATAAATTATGTCATGACAGGAAAAAAGATGGAACCGAGCTAATATAGTTATTAACAACATTTTTTCTTATAATGTTACTTTTGACATTTTATCTGAAAATGAAGATTCTGAACCAAAATCTGTTGAAGAATGTTGATAGAGAAAGGATTTGCTTAAGTGGAAAGAAGCAATCCAAGCAGAATTGAACTCGCTTTCAAAATGTCAAGTCTTTGGACCAGTAGTCCGAACACCAGAAGGCGTTAAGCCTATGGAATACAAATGAGTATTTGTAAGAAAAAGAAATGAAAATAATGAGGTCACAAGATATAAAGCAAGACTAGTTGCAAAGAGTTTTTCGCAAATACCTAGTATTGATTATGAGGAGACATATTCTTCGGTAGTTGAAGCAATTACACTAGATATTTAATTGTCCTGATTGTGTTTGAAAGTCTTGACATGCATCTTATGGATGTAGTCACAATATATTTCTATGGATCTCTTGATAATGGTATTTATATGAAAATCCTTGAAAGATTTAAGGTACCTCAAAAATATAATCAATTTTCTCGAGAATTGTATTCAATAAAGTAATAGAGATCATTATATGGATTAAAACAATCAGGAGAATGTGGTACAATCGTCTGAGTGGATATTTGTTAAAAGAAAATATCAAAATAATCCAATTTGTCCTTGTGTTTTTATAAAGAAATCACAATCGAGATTTTCCATTATAACTGTATATATTGATGACTTGAATATAATTGGAACTTCTGAAGAGCTTTCAAAGGGAATAGAATATCTTAAGAAAGAATTTGAGATGAAAGATCTCGGGAAAACAAAATTTTGTCTTGGCTTGCAAATTGAATATTTAGCAGATGTGATATTTGTTCGTTAGTCAACCTGTATTGGAAAAGTTTTAAAAATGTTCTATATGGACAAAGCACATCCATTGAACATTCCAATGGAAGTTCGTTCACTTGATGTGAAGAAAGATATATTTTGACCTTTAGAAAATAATGAAGAGAGTTTCTTGGTCTTGAAGTATCATATCTTAGTGTAATTGATGCACTTATGTATCTTGCTAATAATACAATACCAGATATAACATTTTCAGTAAATTTTTTAGCTAGATATAGTACTTCTACAACAAGAAGACATTGGAATTAAGTAAAGCATATACTCCGTTATCTTCGAGAAACAGTTGATATGGGTTTGCTTTATTCTAACAAATCGAATTCTGGTCCAATTAGTTATGCAGATACTGGATATTTATCTGACCCACACAAAGCTAAATATCAAGCAGGTTATTTATTCACATGTAGAGGAACTGTTATATCATGGCGATCAGTGAAACAGATCATAACAACAAATCATGCCGAAATTTTTGCAATTCATGAGGCTAGTCGAGAATATGTATGGTTAAGATCAATGACTCAACACATTCGTGGAACATGTGGCTTATCTTCTAAACATCATCCAACAATAGTATATGAAGATAACACATCATGTATAACTAAAATCAAGGAATGATATATTAAAGGAGACAGAACAAAGCATATTTCACCAAAGCTTTTCTACACTTATGATCTTGAAAAAAAATGGCAAAATCACTATACAACAAATTTATTCGAAGGATAACATGGCAGATATATTTACAAAAGCATTACCTACTGCAATATTTGAAAATTTGATACACAATATTGGAATGCGACAACTCAGAATCTCAAGTGATGTTTTCATGAGGGGGAGCAAATACATTGTATTTTTTAGTTTATTAAATTATATGAAATATGCACTATTTTTCCTTTACTAAGATTTTTTTATAATAAGGTTTTAACGAGACATATATCATATAATGGACATCTAAGGGGAAGTATTATGAAACTAGTTTATTAGATGTCCATTTATAAGCCATGTGTCTTGATCTCACCCATTCTTAGTGTGCATCTCCTCCCACCGCATGCTTGCCCAATTTCTATAAATAGAGACGTTGTATTGTCGATTTTGAGAGAGAAAATTTGGAGGTAAGAAATCATGTTATTTATGCTCTTTCGTGGTCCCTCGTTTTACTCTCGTGTATTAAATTTCCGTCGACATATCAATATTTTTTGTATCCATAAGTTCAACATTAACATAAGATGTAAACCGACATTTCCATAATATTGAGAAAAAAACGCCATAACATGATAAATATCAACAAAATATCACTAATATTATTAATTTTTTAAACATGTCAAAATTTTTTTAAAAAAATGGTCAAATGCTTATTCATTAATTTAAATATTTTTTTATAATTTTTTTATTTTTATAACATTTTTCATAAATATCCATCTATATCGGCTAGTTATTAAAAAATAATGAAAAAAATATATATATTTAAATAAAATTTTTAGTAATTTATAAAGAAGTCTAATAAGGATGGCAGTGATTTTTTTAATATGAAGTTTAAGAACTAAAAGATTAGTTTTAAAATTTTAAAGACCAAAATAATCCTAGCTTTTAATATAGGAATATAGATATTTTTCAAAATTCATGAATACCTTTGGTTCTAATTGATATACATCACAAGAGGGAAAAAAAAATGAGGTTGATGTACAGAGGCATCAAAGCATATTTGTTTATCCCAAAGTCGACTTTGCATTAGCTACTCAATAAGCTTATATACTAAAACAAACCTTAGCTACTTCACTGAAGCTTATAGAAGACTACATTTTTTCATGAGAAAGTTCAATTCTGGATTTCTACTCAACTTTATTGGCAACATGTTCAGAAACTGTCATATGCAGTATGTTGGCACGCTGCTCGGCCGATAGACGAATGGCCTCACAGTGTGAGAGTGGCCAGATGGATGATTGTAGCTGAACTTCACTCCCGAGCTATTGGCACCGAGATGGGTGCAGTGTTCATGGAAACTGCTGATTGGTCGAGCGAGGCATGCATCCCAGCGGTCGCTTTCTGACATCGTCTCAGCAACAGTGTATATACCCTTGGAGTTCGTAAAGGCCTGGTAGTTTAGAACTTCTCCAGATCTTGTTATGCAAAGGACTGCTACTTCAGCACCTGAAAATGGTAAGAGAATAGGAACCACAATATTTTATATCTCATCTAACTATTTTTGGCAGAACAAAATAGTGTGAAAGAGCAAAAGGGTTGATGCCCTGTAGTTGCTTATCATCTCGAAGTAGCGTAGATACGAGGTCAAAACTAAACTAACCGAGTAAACACCAATGATGGTAAGAAGAAGATAATGAAGATTTATTTAGAGTACTGAGATTTATGCAGCTCAAATGCAAGTGATTCCTTTCCTAGAGCATGCCAAAGCAACACGATAAAACTAGAATTAACCAAAAAGCACCATCAAATTTTGCTTCTAGTTCCTCATCAAATTTGTCCCCAAAAAGATTTCAGCACTCAAAATCTGCATTTTCTCAGTGGTAAATGGTAATTAATAATATCCAGTTTCATCACCACAGTTGAAATTAACATTGTCTTTCTTTCAATGAGTGAGATAAAGACGAAGAGTTCTATACCCTATAGAGTCTTATCACACAACATAACATGGACTTGAATTTTAAGGCAAAAGGACGACTCGGTAAGTACATGATATGAGTTGATCGCTGCAATAGTTATAACGAACAGAGAGAGAAGTTGACAATGAGAGTTACCGTCCGAAGGCAACAATGTTAGCTTCAGCTACTAGTTATGGCCAATAAATTCATCCAACTCAAATATCAAACAAATATAAAATAACATCAACCACAACATAAAACAATAAATACGTGGAGAGCTCTTTCGGTCAATGTGTAACAGCAATGATAATTTGTTATCTCATAGTTTTATTTGGGAGACAAAAATGGGTCATAACCAATGTTAAAAGCACTCTCCATTTCTAAGCATTTCCAAAACTAATAAAAAAAAGGGAATAATTTCCACTATAGCAAAAGGGGATGTTCTACAAGAGGCTGTGATTACATAATCAAACGCATAAATGAAATGGCTGTTCAGAGCTTTAGATGCAGAGAGCCTAAGACCCTAAAAAGTGAGAATATTTCATTCTCCAATTCGACATAAGCTCAGAAGGAACCATATGCACTTCATAACAATCAATCCAGTTGTTAACTATACGAATTCTAAAAGTACCGGACCCAAAGTAGCCCACGGCACGATTTGTTTTTCTTTTTCTTTAACTGAGAGTCGGAGTTTTGCTTCCCGTACTCAGGGACACCCGTGCCCACCCTAAGACCCGGACCCGAAAGACATCAAGAATATTTGTATCAAGAATATTTGGTATTGAGCTGACCAAAAAGTTTGAACTTGATACCTCTAATCCAGATCTCAGGTCTTGCTGACTGGGCTACCACTCGGAGGCTCAAAGGAAATTTGAGACCTATGGTACCAGCAGAGGGATCGAGCTGGAAGGCTCCAGACCATAGTTTACTAATGTAGTTTTCAAGATCATCTTTAACTCGAGAGAAATGGAGCCCAATTCATTCATTACACAAAGTTCTACTTGATCTTATATACGAACAAACCTTAACCCATTAATTAAACATAATTCTTCCTCAAACTGAACTTGAATCAGCACAATCCAGTTAGTTCATGGCCAAAAGCAACAATTTCAGACGAAATCATACCAAAAATGGCCGCCCACTAAAAAATCGAAAGCATCCAGTCGAGAATTCCTCTCCCAAAACATGTAATTGCAGAAAAGCAAAAATGAAAAATTGAAGCGAGGAGACAAACCTTCAAGAACATGGTCTTCTGGGCCGATGGAAGAATCGCCACAGACATCGCAGATAACTCGGCCATGGATTTCCCCGGTCCAACCGCTCGCACCTGAAGCGAAGATGGCTAAAATAATCAAGCCCATCCACAGCTTCTTCCTCTGCGCTCCCATGGACGAACTCGTTCGGGCCATTTCAGCACAAAATTTTGATCTCCACCCATTTATATGGCAGCCAGAAAGAGAGAAATCTGTCGGTGACGGTAGCAATAGCAAGTAAAGTAAGGAAAAAAAAATGTAATTTAGGCGCTGCGCTGGTGGACAAGGGTTAAAAATGTAATTTCGTATACCCACGTGGAGTGCACGTGCAATTGGAGGATCCATATAAAACCATATGAAAGCCCTAATTCTTCATATCCGCCACTCCTACCTCTTCTTCTTCTTCTTCTTCTTCTTCTTCTTCTGCAATTTTCAGATTCAACTGCGAAAAGCTGCTACAAATCCTCGCGTTTGGATTTTTTTTTTCTTTATTGTTGTTTTTGAACGACAATTTCAGCTTTCAATCTCTGGCTTGCTTGTTGGTTCTTAGTTTCTCCTTCTCTTCTTCTTCTTCTTCCTCAAAAACTGTTGCAAATCATTCGTTGGGTTTGTCTGTTCTTAGTTTCTGGTTTTTTTGGCTGAATGTTGATGTGAAGAATGGTTTAAGTTTTATATCCCTATGATGATTGTATAAAAGTAGTGGACTGAAGCTTACTGATGAGAGATCAATTCTGAGGGATATTTGTTTCGAATGGATCCGTTACTTTGGATTTGGTTATTAATTTAATTTTCCTTTTATCTTATCTGTATATCTTTGTTGAGAATTCAGTTCGTTGATCTATGGAAGCAGGGGTATTCAATTGTAGATGTGAGCTTGCCACATTTTGGGGAAATTGGGTTTCTGACTCATTCTATAATCCATTTGGATTTTTGACCCTCCCTAAAAAAATTCCTAATTTGTTACTCCTCCCATTCTAATTTGTAACATTTTTTACTTTTTTTTTTAAGTAAAATTTCCCCCCTTCTTGATTCCGGAAGGGATATATGACCTCTGCCATAAACTATTTTGGATTTATGATCCCTTGAAAAAACCTTGTGATCCCTTTTATTCTAATTGGTGATCCTTTTCCATTTGTCTTTGTAAAATTACAAAATATATCCACTGTTTTTTTAAAGTAAAATTATCCATCCATCCATCCCTCCTCTTAATCCTTACCATCCAATAAGTAAATTAAATCCTCCAAAGTTTGGTATATTCAAGAATAAATGCATAAAATTTGTTTGGATTTAATTATAAAATAAATTAATCCATTTTTTCTATATTAAATTTTTAATTAACTATTGAGTTAGATTTTTTTCTATTTTTAATTGGTTTTTCAAATTTTTTAAATTTGTAATAGATTATTGTGAGAGATTTGTTGAGGGAATAAATATTAAAAAGAAATTTGTTTTTTCTTATAACAAGGGGGAGAGGTTGCTGATTTTGAAACGAGGGTACACGGTAATTTCACAGGGGAGTGGAACCACCAACTACTTTTATGAATTATTGAAGGGTCATCCATTCTAATTTTTCCTTGATTCCCTCCCCCAATCCCTCCCTCTAAACCTTATGACTTTTTTTTTTTTTAAATGATGTAAATTTGATTTTCCATTTTAAACAATTAACTATTTAATATTCGATTTCAACCTTTTTTTCGTATTAGATTCATAATTGATTTCAAGTTTAAAAATTAGGTTTTTTAGATTTCTAATTTTTCCTATTAGATTCAAATTGAAGAAATTTGTAAATAAATTGGTGGAGGAAATAAAGATGTGAGTGAGGATACTTTGATATTTTACAAAATCAAAAATTTAAAATATTTCAAAAATTAGAAAAAATGTGTCATGAATAAGAGATTGGACAAAAATCCCAATTTCCCCATTTTGACTACGATTTTGCCATCTGATTATTTTAACTAAAAACAATAATTCATAGTTTTAACAATAAAATGTCACTCATATAATATTAATATTACTCGTTTGAGCAAATTAATTTTTTTAAACGAATTATATCGACTAGTTTACAAATTGTGACAAATGTCAATAAACTTTACATTTACGTCTGTATAAAACTTTTATTCGCTGAGAGTTTTTCTTTTTTTCTCCTTTTCCTCTTTCTCTGAGTACGGCTCATTGAGAATGTTCCAGTATGTTGAATGGCTATTGTATCTTGGTTACAATTTAATGCTAGTGTTTATATTTTTATATATTTAAATTTAACTATATGATTTAATGAAATGTTCAAAAGTATTCTAATTAGGGTTTAAACCTTACTTTAGTTACTTAATAAGTTTCAGCGGTAGTTTTAACATCTATTTTAGTTGCTAAAGCGAGCATAGCTCAGCGGTAATTGACATGTACCTCGAACCAAGAGATTGTGAGTTCGAATTCTCTCCCCAACATGTTGTACTAAAAAGAAAAAACATGTGTTATAGAGAACAAAAACGACCCGAAACGAGACAATTGAAGCCTGAGATCATCGACTGGGGGAGATCGACCCACGACGTAACGGGCCGGCCCAAAAAGGACGACCTAGTGTCGAGGCCGTCATGGCGCCTCGGCGCAGACCCCACCTCGGCGCCTACTTCTCAACAATCGCCTTCGGGCCAAGATACCATGTGGGCCTCCTTTGCTCGGATCTACATCGGGAGGTTAAACACACCTATTCGGGGCCGAGGCCAATCATTGGGTCTCGCAAATCCGAATTAGGGCTCAACTACAAGAAAGTTTTGGAACCACCCTCACAGCTATAAATAGTCACACCGATTTAGATCGGTTTGGTTTTGCAGGTATTTGTTCCACTATCATCGAGTTAGGTGTGTGCGAGAAGAAGAACCGGAGGGTCAAAATCCACGCATCAACAATTGGCGCCGTCTGTGGGAACGATACATCAAAACAAGCTTCGTCAAAGCGAAATCCCGATCCGAGGCGTGTAGAGTGAAGC
>NW_019104560.1:202269-223491 GCF_001995035.1 Momordica charantia | reverse complement strand
AGAACCGACGTCGAGCCTGAATGAAGCGACCGACTTCTCGGGTGAGGCAAGGCTGAGCCCTGGTCGTCGACTTAATTAGACCACCCTTGACACGGGAGAGCCGGCTGAGGAGGTAGAATTTGTTCCTCTGATAGCCGAAGATCGACGAGTCAACATTGGAACCAGATTGGGGAATGAGGAAAGAGAAAGCCTTATAAACTTCCTCAGAAGCAACTCCGACGTGTTCGCTTGGTCGCAGGAGGACATGCCGGGAATCGACCAAGGAGTCATGGTACATCGACTCAATGTCGACGAGAGCTGTAAGCCAGTGAAACAAAAGCATCACGCGTTCAACCAATAAAGGAACGAAATTGTAGCTGAACAGGTGGAGGAACTACTAATAGTAAGCTTCATTCGAGAAGTATATTATCCCTAGTGGATATCCAACGTAGTGCTGGTAAAGAAGCCAAATGGCAAATAGAGAATGTGCATCGACTTCACAGACCTAAATAAGGTCTGTCCAAATGATTCTTTTCCTTTGCCTCGAATAGATCAATTGGTTGATGCCACTGCAGGGTGTCACAATCGCACTTTTCAAAGGACTCACAAAGCGATTGTGCGGCACTTGCTCTTGCCCACGAGCAAGTCAGCCAACAAAAATCGGATAGCCGGCGGCACCACGGCTATATATCGCAACCTCCACCTCCGTTCTCGAGAAAACGGTTTTGGAAGACGGGGTTAGAGAAAAAAGGTTTGGAAAACGTTTGAAGATATTTTGGAAAGCTTGTTGTATGCTTGAATGCAAGAGAATAGATTAGCGGCAAGACAAGAATACAACTCAATGTAGGGAGGAGACTAGGTGTACCCCCCTAAGGTAGATTATAAAGCATTTTGCCTTTGGCAGGCGTGAACATGCAAAGTGGCGAGGAGTCACTCGCCACTAAAAGTACAATGAAAAGTAAATAACATGCAAAAGTAAATACATGACATAAAAGTAGGAGGGAAGAGGCTATCATGGACATGCGGCCATGGGCGACATGCACTGGACGAGCATAACCATGACACAGGACATGAAAGATTGAGTTTCATGGATGCCTACTCTGGATATAGTCAAATCAAGATGCATATACCGGATCAAGAGAAAACCTCTTTTGTCACGAGTCGAGATTTATATTGCTACACGGTGATGCCGTTCGGATTGAAGAATGCATGTGCGACCTACCAACGAATGGTGAATCGGATGTTTGCAGCCTTAATCGGCAAAAATATGGAAGTCTACGTAGACAATATGCTGGTAAAGAGTCGAAAGAACAAGCGACACGAGGAGGATTTGGCAGAAGCATTCGACGTTTTGCGAAAGTATAAGATGAAGCTGAATCCTACCAAATGCACGTTTGGAGTGACCTCAGGCAAGTTCCTGGGATTTTAGTACACCAAAGGGGAATCGAAGCCAATCCAGATAAGATCAAAGCTGTTTTGAAGATGGATCCACCCAGAACTCTAAAGCAACTACAGGGACTCAACGGAAGGATAGCAGCACTCAACAGATTCGTTAGCCGTTCGACTGACAAATGCCTGCCATTCTTCAAAATCCTGAGGAAGAAAGGACAATTCGAATGGACAGAAGAGTGTGAGACTGCCTTTAAAGATCTGAAGTAGTACCTGGGGGCAGCCCCACTCCTCTCAAAGCCAATCATGGTGATGAACTCTACTTATACTTAGTTGTATCCGACGCTGCAGTAAGTTCCATGTTGATAAAAGAAGAAAACGGACTACAGTCCCCAATCTACTACACAAGCAAAGCAATGGTAGATGCAGAGCTTAGATACCCGCAAATGGAGAAATTGGCGTTAGCACTGGTCACTTCGGCTCGGAGACTACGTCCATATTTCCAAGTTCACAGAATAACCATCCTCACCAACTTTCCCTTGCGACAGATTTTGCAAAGGCCAGACACTTCTGGGTGACTGGTGAAGTGGGCTGTGGAGCTCAGCGAGTACGACATTCACTATAAGCCAAGAACTGCCATGAAAGGGCAGCTGTGGCAGACTTCATAGTAGAATTAACCCCAACAGAACCATAAGTATATAGTATCGACCCACAATTGGTTGAGGAATAGCAACTTTGGACACTCTACGTAGATGGGTCCTCAAATTTCCGGGGATGCGGGGCAGGACTTCTATTGGTCTCTCCAGATAGAGAGAGATTCGAATATGCACTGCGGTTCAGTTTTCATCCATCCAACAACGAAGCCGAGTATGAAGCTCTGCTAGCAGGACTAAAGGTGGCCAAGTACGTTGGAGTCAGGAACATACTGATACTCAACGATTCACAGCTGGTTGTAGGTCAGGTGAAAGAGGAGTTCCAGGCTAGAGAACCGCGAATGGCGAAATACCTTTCTCAGGTAAAAAACCAGCTCGACCAGTTCTCAAAATATGAGATTCGACAAATTCCACGTGCTCAAAACGTCAACACCGATGCGTTAGCTCGACTGGCTGCAGCTTATGAAACCGACCTAGGAAGAACTGTACCGGTCGAGATTCTACCTGAGCCAAGCCTAGAAGCTCGGGAAGCAATGGATATCGACGAGCAAGGGCAACTAAAAGAAAACTGGATGAGCCATTTGATCAAATATTTGAGAGATGGGATCTTGCCTACTGAAAAGATAGAGGCCCAGCAGCTACAACGACGAGCAGCCAGATACGTTCTTAAAGACGACAATCTGTACGAAAGAGGCTACTCGTTGCCGCGTTTAAAATGCCTAACACCCGATGAAGCTGACTACGTCATGAGAGAGATACATGAGGGCGTTTATGGGAGCCATTCTGGAGCACGATCCCTAAGTCACAAAATAGTTCGACAAGGGTACTATTGGCCGACCATGCTGAACGACACGAAGCAATTCACCAAAAAATGCGACAAATGCCAACGGTTTGCAACAGTACCTAGGCAATCGCCATAATGAATCTTTGGCCCTTTGCTCAGTGAGGAATAGACCTTATAGGCCCCCCCCTCCCCCACTAGGAAAGGGTTAGACCAAATTTATAGTGGTGGCAGTCGACTATTTTACTAAATGGGCCGAAGCCAAAGCCCTAGTTACAATTACTAAGAAAAAGGTCACGACTTTATCTGGAAAAACACAATTTGCTGCTTTGGAATACCCTACACCATTATCAGTGATAATGGGAAGTAGTACAGGGAGTTAGGCATTAAGCACATATGTTCCTCGCCAGCACATCCGAAAGCTAATGGGTAGGTTGAAGCAGTCAACAAAATCATCAAAAGAACTCTGAAAACCATGTTAGAAAAGCTTAAAAAGTTGTGGGCGGAGGAACTTCCCAATGCATATGGGCCAACAGAACAACACCCTATACTTCGATGGGAGAAACGTCATTTTCACTGTCATTTGGCTCTGAAGCAGTGGTGCCAGTGGAAATTGGTCTCCCCTCCCCAAGGGTAGAGCAGTTCAGTCTACTCGACAACAATGAGTCTGTGTAGTTCAGCATCGACCTATTAGAAGAACATCGAGAAACAGCACGACTACGAACGGCTGAGTACAAAAATCGTATAGCTTGATATTACAAGACCACGAGCGGAAGTCACTAAAGTGGTTGCACCTCAAAAGATACTACCACTAGTTCGACATATTTCTAGATATCTTTATGTTTTTCCATTATTTGGACCAACTAAGGTTGTTGTAACTAAATCTTCGACAGGACGATCTTGCTACTAATAAAGTCTTCGATGTAATACTTGAGTTTTTATATTCATTATGAAATAAATTTCTCAAGTAGGGGGCATCATATGAATATCTACATATCTACGACCAATCAAGAAACTCGAAATTGGGACAGACCTAGAAGCAAGTCAAACAGGCAAAAAGCCAGTAACGACTCAGCATGGTCAAAACTAAAGCAGAAAAATACAGGATATAAAACTGTTTGGCATAAAAAGCCAGGCAAGTTAGAAATCCAAAGGTATCGACATTAGTTCTATTAAAGTTAGATCCCAAAGCCAAAAGTAAATGGTTTAAACTCATATGAGAATAAAACCAGGCTCAGGAGACTTGATTATGGCCAACGAAAAATTGGAAAAAAATTTCCAAATCATGAATAGTATCGACAAGCTCAAGGCACAAAACCAGTGGTAGGAACCAAGCAGCTAAAATCCAAAATTGGATCAAAATCTTTTGGTAGAAGCTCTGTGCATTAGAAACCTTGACATTATTAGCCACTGATATATATATAAATGAGGCTATAGAATGATCTCGCGGTAACGACAAGCGACAGGTACTCTCAAAACAAAGTCTCGATGCAGTTATTCATCTTCTGTTTTGAGAGTGGGGGCCATTGTTATAGAGAACAAAAACGACCCGAGACGAGACAATTGAAGCCCGAGATCATCGACTGGGGGAGACCGACCCACGACGTAACGGGTCGGCCCAAAGGACGACCTAGAGACGAGGTCGTCATGGCGCCTCGGCGCCTACTTCTCAACAATCGCCTTCGGGCCAAGATACTATGTGGGCCTCCTTCGCTCGGATCTACATCAGGAGGTTAAACACACCTATTCGAGGTCGAGGTCGATCATTGGGTCTTGCAAATCCGAATTAGGGCTCAACTACAAGAAGGTTCTGGAACCACCCTCACAGCTATAAATAGCAGTGCACCTAACCCTAGAGAGGAAGTGACTTATCTCTAGCTTATTATTTTCTCAAGTCTCCCTCGCTAACTTAGGCATCGGAGCCCGTGTGACTGAGGTGGTTTGGTTTTGCAAGTATTGGTTTCACTATAATCGAGTTAGGTGTGTGCGAGAAGAAGAACCGGAGGGTCAAAATCCACGCATCAACAACATCCATTTTAATTTCTAAATTCTAAAAAATGGATTGCTCTTAATAAATTAATAGATGGGTGGTGTTGACCAACAACATTCTTATTATTTTCGATCAAAAGATCAGTTTGAATCTTTACTTTCACGTGTACTTATTGGTGAACATGTATTTACATCTTGTATTTATAAATAATTTTTTAATGTTGGCTTTCACAATTTACCTTTATGAAGGTCTATTTGATTTGTGACCTAAAAACAAAAAATTAAAATTTCATTTCATTTTGAAATTGAATCTCAACTTAAAAAATCAATTCAATTTTAGTAATATATTTTTACGAGGAATCATTAATTAAATATTTAATTTAATCTAAAATATAATTAATTAATGGATTAAAATATATTTTATAAATTTTGTATAATTACTGTTTTACAATATTATATAAAGTTTTATATGTTTTAATTATAATAGATATGAAATGAGTTTACAACCTATAAAATAGTATATTTATTAAAGTTTGTATGTTTTTTTAATATATTTCTTCGTATTTTAAATTTAAAATTTAAAAACATTAAAAATCCAAAAAAAAATAGATTTTTTTATCACATAATCTAAAAAGAGTTTGAGAAACTAAATATATTTATGAATCCATTTGATTCAATTAATTTTAAAATAAGAAGTGGAATTCGAATATTTATACCACCAACATTTTTTTCTAACCATAAAAAACATTTAAAATCAGTGCAAGCCCATTAAATAAATATAATATATTATTTAATAAGGTATTAACATGTGAATGAAAGTAGTAGGTAATAGTATTAGAAATTTTCCCCCGCACCAAAACGTTTACTAAGTCGCTGAGTCAGCTCACTCAAACTTGTTACTTCATCGCATTCACAACACACCCACAATTTTTTCTTTTTAACTTCTCGAATCATTTTGGTACCTACACTACACATGAGTGATTACCCTTGTTTACAAGAAAGGAAAAAAAAAGTTAAATTCATACTTACCAATTTTGTTTTATTTGGAAATAGTTATTTATTGCTTACTTTTTCAACTTCCCATCTCTTACAAGAAGCGGACCAGTAGTTAAGGAGCGTGAAAATTCACAGTACTTAATTACCATATTACCTACTTTTTTTTCCCTTCACAATCTGGGTTCTATTTCTGTAGAACAAATCAAGAAAGGAACTCTTGCTTTTTTATGTCATTTACGTATACAATAGGATCTGGATATTGATCCAATTCATCTAATTATTCTTATTTTGTAGTACAATAATCTACTGTATTTCGCTTCAACATTTTTTTGAATAAACAATGGTCCACCTTCTTAAATGATCTTGACATGAAAAAAGAGTTAAAAATAGTCTAGAAGTTTATCAAGGAAATTGCCGTGAGCGGTTTTAATTGGATGGTGTCAATGAGATATAATAGCATTTTGGAAAACTTATTATTCTAATATTTTGTCGTGTCACCATGAAATTATTTTTTCATCCCTGATTTATTTATTCCTATGCAATACACAATATAATTTCCACTTTTTTGTTTTGGTACTTTTCTTTTTTATCTTCCATCTATCTCTATTATTTACTTTTCATCTTTTACTTTTACTATTTTTTCCTTTTTCTAAAATAAAAAAAAATTCAAGCGTTTCCTCATTTTTCTCTAAATTCAAATTCAAAATATTCCATTCAAGTTTTATAAAATTGCTAATTAATTTAATTCACAAAATAAATCTCCCTGTCAAATCACAAACCCACAAAATCTTCCTGTACAAAAATTTAAGGATCTGAAATTTAAAATGAGTATCACTCAAATATTTCAATCTTCGACTCTTTTTGGCTATTTTTTGTTTGAATTTTATTTATTTATTTTTCTTTGTTGGGTTGTATTATTTTATTCAATTTTTATTTATTTACTTTTTTCTTCCTCAAATTTTGCTATGAATAAAATCAAATCTCTCCCCTCGTTTACCTCTCCTATTTGCTCTCTCTCCCTCTCCCCTATCTCATTATTTCTCTCTCTACTTGCGTTGCGTTGTGTTTGGTGTTTGGAATTTGATAGAAATGATTTCAAATTCCAAGATCCGAATTCTAATTAATTGCGTTTGGAACCAAATTAATTTGAAATCATGGAAATTAAAATTTATTGTTTGGATGTTCGCAAGAAATGACAAGAAAGCATAACATGTTATGTCCTTACCATTTTGCATGATATTGTATAAATAAATAACAATAATATAATGTTATAATATGAAAGAGTAATCTCAACTACATATAAAAATAAAATAATTTAATTCAATTAATTTAATAATTTAAAACTTGGCAATGAAATTAAAAAAAAACTAATAAATTTCTCTCTTGAAATATATATTTTGTGAATTATTTTAAATCTAAACCAAAATGAGGGTTATAACTAAACAAATTTAAATCACAATTCAACGTTCTCTTATCTTTTTTCATTTATTTTCCTCTTTATTTTTATGCTCTTTTTTTTTCAAAATAATACTTTCACTAATAAAAAGGTAAAAAAAAAAGCAAAAAATAGTTTTAAAAAAAAGTAATGAGAGATTTTAAATGTAGAAACTACTCTAAACAAAATTCATTGAAAATATTACAAAGCAAAACATAAAATTAATTTATATTTTGACTTAATAGTAAAAGGGAGACAAAAGAGAAAATAGTATGCAATTTGTCTAAATAAAATAAAGGTGGAGTGATTAATTTTTAAAAAAAATGAAAAATCTATTTTTTAGCTATTTTATAGGATAAATTTGGAATTTGTTACTTTTTAATTCCAAATCAATCCAACGTATTTGTAACAGAATTTTTTTAAAATTTCAAATTCTAAATTAGAGGTTACAAACATAGGTTACGGATATTTTTTTCCCTCTCCCTCCTCTCTCTTGCCTTTTCATCTCTCCTCTCTGATCTTTTTTTCTCCTCTTTCTTCTATCGCTCCTTTTTCTTCTCTCCTCTCTCTCTCTTGTATCTCTATCTCTCTTCTATGGCTCATTTTTCTTTCTCTCCTCTCTCTCTCCTATCGCAACAGTGGGCGTTTGGCTAATTTTCTCGATTATCTCGTCTCAATTATCTAGCTGGCAAATTTCCCCAATGATCTCTAACATTGGCGGGTTTTTCCAATTATGTCGCTCTCCTATCTTACTAACACTGGTGAACGAATAATAAAGATGAGAAATATGGATATTCTATTCAAATAATAACTTAATAACACCTCATCTTTCTAGTTTCTATTAACAAATTCTAACTGCTGCTGCTTCTTTTTTTTTTTTTTTTTTAATTTACGAAATAACTTAATAAAAAGATCAATATTAAAATTGACCATTTTAAAAGCAACCCACAAAATTGACAATTTTTAAAGATCAGACTGAAATTAAATGGTACAAAAAAGAAAAAAGAAAACTGACATTTCCACAAAGGGAACGCTGCAGAATCGTCACTGATCTTATTCACAGACTCATTTACGGGCCATGCACAGAAAATTTCAAGTGCTCCCTAACCTAGCAGCTATGGCGACGCCCACTTCTTCTGCAGAAATGTCTCACTTTCGCTCTCCCATCGCCGTTGAGTTTCGTTGCCAGTCGCTTTTGCCATTATCAACCACACATTCCTACTCCATTTCTTGTTTGCTCCTCGGCGTTGTTGATTGATTCGATTCCATATTTGAAGCTTTCTTTTTCCTCCTCTAACAATGGCGGAACCATCAGATTCCATTGTCGAAGAGAGAGAGGAATGGATGGTCTCACCTTTCGGCGGAGGCGATCGTGCTCCAACTCTTAGAACGGCTCATTTTCTCAAACCCTCGGTAAGAAGCCCCACGGAGGAGCCGGTGATTGAGTTTCCTTCGCTCTCCGCCGCTCCATTGATGCACAAATTGAAACCTAACGAGCGGCCATTGAACGTCCATTTTCCTGGATGGAGGGTGCGGCCGAAACTGTGGTTAGAATGGTTGGATCAATTGCATTCTACCTATCATTCTGTGTGGAAACAAGTCGGCATATACGAAGCGATCGTGAAATTTCGTTACGAAATTAGAAGAAACGATGATGTTATTTTTGGAATTGCGGAGAGATGGAATCCCAAAGCAAACACGTTCGTTTTCCCTTGGGGTGAAGCAACGATCACTCTGGAAGATGTTATGGTTTTGGGAGGGTACTCTGTTTTGGGGGAATCTGTTTTTTGCCCTCTTGGAACCCTAAAGTTGAGGGAAGTCGAAGAAAAACTCATCCAAGCAAGAATAGAAGTTGGGAGAGGAAGTTGTAGAAATGCCTCTCTAGTGGCGTGGATGAAGATGTTCAAGAACAGTGGGAGCGAAATCGAGCACGAAGCATTTCTCGTAGCTTGGTTGTCCGGTTTCGTTCTTCCAAACACGAGTTTGGTTCGAAAGCTGGTTTTCCCCATCGCTGTTCATCTGGCAAACGGTAATCGGATTGCTCTTGCTCCTCCAGTGTTGGCTGCCATTTACAGGGATTTGAGTTTGCTGAGAACAGCAACAATGGTTTCTGCCCAACGACTTGACAATTTTAGGGGCGGAGATTTCATATCAACGCTTGTTCTATGGTCACAGTTACAGTTAGTTCAGATTTGGGGGTGGGAGAGATTTTCAAATTGCCCAAACCCAACATTTCAAAATGCAGCAGCGACCGAGAATTTGCTCGTTGGCACAGAGTAAAATGTGGTAAGATTCATGATGTGAGGATTGCTGTGGACTTAGCAGGAGAGAAATTTCTATGGCGTCCTTACGCCATACGCGACTGGGCTCCAGAACTCTACCCAGAAAAAGCAAAATGGGCTGATCTAGGTATGGAAGAAGAAGTACATTCTTTTGCTCGATTCTTGAGATCGGATCCCCGATTGCTTGGACTTGATTGCACTGAACTGTATTCGCCACATCGAGTCGGAAGACAATTTGGGTTGGATCAAGATCTTCCAGGCTGCGTCTTGATTTCCAACAAGAACAACACACTCGGGAGTTTGAAGCTGTACATTCCTCCCAGGCTTTACGAGGCACAAGTTACAGCTCGTTATTTGGATTGGTGGAAGAAGTCGATGTTGGGTGGCAAGAAAAATCGTACCAACACGCCTCTGAAACTGGAATCAAGCCCAGTGAAAATGGAGATGGATTATTCAGATAGAAACAATAATTCCGATGTTCCACCTGGGTTTCCTCCAAAATCTTACCCCAAAATCGACATTGGCTTTCCACCCAGAAACGAGGCCACTGAGTCTGAGAATCAGAGTGATGAACCAATGGTTGATGAAACGATGACAACAGTGTTTCGGAAGAATGAGGATGTTGATGAAGGGAGTTCTTCAGCTCCAGCAGGGGATGGAGATGCTTTTGCTCCACAGAACTTGGTGGAAAAAGCTTCAGGTGAGATGTTGGAGATGGGCATGGAAGATGAGGGAGAAGAAAACAGAAGATGGGTGTGGGGTGATGAGGGAATAAGGTATGTAAAGGGAGTTACAGAGATGGAACTTGAAGCTCGTATTAGTCGGCTGGAGAGTTTGGATGCTGAAATACGCGCAGCAAGATTTGGGAACATGACCAATGGAAGCTGCTCTGGTTCTTGATCTTAGGAATTCTCATTCTCGCTGATTTCTCTCTCTTTTCGTTTTTTCCAATTGTTTCTTGAAACTGTTCCATTTACCGAGATTGGGGATTTGGAATCTTCCACCCCTTGACCCTTGATTTTGCACTTTCTTTTTTCCCTGCTTCTTGCGTTGTGCTTGATATTGCTTATTGAAAAAACTCACAGCTCATATTCAATGTCATCTTCTTTCACTTCAGGGAGCCAAATTTTTTGTTTCATAGTTTATTGAGTTATTTAAAGCTTGTTTGATTATTGAGCCAAATTTTTTGTTTCATAGTTTATTGAGTTATTTAAAGCTTGTTTGATTATTGAGTTATTTAAAGCTTGTTTGATAACGGCCTCGTGTTTCTCTTTTTTTGTTTCTATTTCTTTTTTAAATTAGAAACAGAAATATGTTTGGTAATCATTTATGTGAAACAAGAAATAGAAACAAAAACATATTTCTGTTTCTAATTTAAAAAAGAAATAGAAACAAAAATATGTTTGATAACTATTTCCTATTTCTTGTTTCTATTTTTTTTTTACAACTTGTAGGGGTGGAATTCAAACCTCCTGCCATCAGAATTTATACCTTATCAAGTTAGCTAATTAAACATATCTGTAAACAGGAAACGGAAATGTTACCAAATAAGGTCTTAATTGTCTTCTCTTTGATTTTTTCAGTTGATTTAAAATATTAGAGGTATTTTCAAATAAGAGAAAAAAGATAAAGTTGATTTGATTTTTTTTAGTAGAACATGTGGGGAGAGACTCTTGATTTAAGATATATGTCAATTAAGTTGATTTGATTTAAACGTGATATATTAAATTTTAGAGGGGGGATCACGATCATCATTTAATCTTGCAATCCTAATTATAAATAAATAAAACACATCTCCTATTTGTCGTACCCAAAATAAAATTAAAAGAAATCATTCTAATTTAAATAATAAACAAGTAAATAAATAAATGTTTAATTATTGTTTTTTGTCTTGTGTTTTCTACTTTTATTCATTTGTTTCTTCATTTTTTTTATCTCATTTTTATATTGTAATACTAGAATAACATTAAGATCTGGATTATGTTTTTCAAAAGTTTTGGATATTGAAACTAATATTTTTATGTTTTAGTGTCTCGAGATCTTAGTTTTTTTCTTTTAAATACTTGGAAGTCGAGTTTTGCTTCCTATATTCCAGATTACCTAAATCCAAGAGACGTAAATAGTTTTCTAACTCACTTGAAGGTTAAATTCTAAGCCTTGTCACTATGACCGTTACTAGGAGTTTTTTTTTTTCCAGATTTTGAATTTGAAAATTTAAAATATAAAATTCCATAAAAAAATGGTATAAATATAACAAAAAGATATTTAGTTCAATTTATAACAAAAAGATGATATTATTAATTATAATAAATTTACCACGAAAGATATTTAGTTGAATCTAAAATATATCAACTAATTTATTAATATATATGTTATAAATTTTGTATAATTATTATTTTACAATATTATATAATTTGTGATATATTGTGTTTTACCCAATTTAATTTTAATAAAAATAAAATGATTTTATAACTTGAAATAGTATATTTATCAAAATATTTATCTTTGTTTTTATTGTAATTTTTCATTTTAAATTTTTAAATTCAATAGTTGAAAAATATTAAAAAAGAATGTTGTGTTCGGGATTTTTATTATTGTAGATCACACAAATATTCATTGAATCAACTAAAATGTTTTTAAAATATCGCTTTTAAATTTGTTTTTCTTTTTTAATACGATGAGTTGAAGTCACAATCTTTTGATTGAAGATATATATCAATTACTATTTAGCTATGCTCGTTTTGTCGAATCAGAACCTTTTAATCATCAGATGGGTCTTAACAATCATGCTCAAGGTGACATTTTTAAATTTTTCTTAAACTTGGTTTGGCCCGAATTKCTTATGCCCCTAGTGAACTATGTTATAGAGCAATTCGGAGTAATTTCAATACTTTTTTTTTTCACACTTTGGTAAATCTTTTTATTTTATTTTATTTTCTTTATTATTATTATTTGAGAATTTTGGTAAATCGTTTTAAAAAATAATTCAATATTAATTTTACAAATTAATTATTAAAAAATTTCAGCTCGAAAATAGTAGTAAAATAATGTATTCATTGTAAAAACACTATATTTGAAATTAAAATTTAATGTATCATTTTTTATTTTTTGTTATTTCGAAAGTAAAGAGGACTATCACAGAACTTTTTTTTTTTAACAAATGACACAAATAAGGTAAGTTTGAAAGTATTTTCAAAAGTAGTGTATTGGATGCGATTTCAGGTATATCGCATTTAATGGCTGCGATTTTAAGCGAAATAGCAATTTTCATATGCGTGTTAAGTCGAAATTGCAGCCAATGACCGCGATTTTATGAAAGTCGCTGTCATTGACAGCGACTTCGGTGTTTTAAGGATGCTGTTGCGATTTGCGACTTCAGTGTTTTAAGGATGCTGTTGGGATGGAAATCGCGTGCATTTGTGCAAGTTATGTCTCTTATATCAATTATTTTGTCAATTGATTTCATGGTAAGAATTGTTGAGTATTGGTCATGATGTTCATTGTAAACCCTCTATTCATGGGTTTGATTCTCACGAATTTTAACTTTTTTTTTCTTCAATTTCTCTTTTAACCTTTTTTAAAATTTTAGATTTTCTCTTTTTACTTTTTGTTTTAATTTTTTTTTCTTTTAACTTCTTTTTATTTTCAATTGTACGTTACCGTTACCTACCTGTGATTCTTTTTATATAAATTATTGTAATATTTAATATGATCTAAGCTTTATTAAAAAAATATGTTCCTGACGAATGTATACTGTTACATATAATAAAATAAATTACATTTTATAGGTAAAATAAATAAAATCTATATAGAAAATAAAAAATAAAATAAACAATATTTTATACGTAAAATAAATAAATAAAATACATAAAAAAATATATAAATATTTTAAATGGAAAGTCATGTACAACTTACACGATTTCATTCTTCAAAGTCGACGTTATCTATGTCATGTTGGCACTTAAATCGCATTCATTGTATGCGATTTTTGACTTTGACTAGCATCTAACCTATTTTTGTCAATAGTTTGAATGTATAAGTTAATTTTGTAATTTTTTATTTATACTACATTTATTTTATTATTACTCTTAAATCTATATTATTTTTGTAATTTATTTTTTAAATTACATTATTCTTAAACTTTCTCCAGGATCACTTGATTTTGATTTATATATTATATGTTTATGCAAGGATATGCACAACAGTGTGTTCCAGATTGTAGCTCGAACTCGGCCTCCGGACCGACCTGGACGCTTGGGCGGACCTGCACAAAAAGGTGAGCACTCCGACGATCAAGTCAGTATAGGTCGGATTCCAAGTTTAGTTTGAGGCCAGAAATCGTCGTCGTACCTGATCGGGGAGTGAGGTCCTCTACTTATGGGTGGTAGTCCCGCTAATCTCGCGATGGTTACATTCGGTAATCTCGGGACCGTCGGTTACACCCGGTAATCTCGGGACCGACGGTTACGCCCGATAATCACGCCGCAGACAGTTGCTCATATCGGCCCCTACCAAGCTCCCCGGCAGGTCAGACCTGGGCCAAGTTCACCTCGGCCCTCATACTTAGCATTTGTCGACGTTAGTGGCGGCCATCTCGGCTATCCGAGCTGGGCATGACTCATGAGCNATTCCTTCGTTCTAATGACATTTGGCGCTTACCCACACCCATTCAAAGATTGATTCATGATACCTGTTCATGCAAAGATATGCACAACAGTGTGTTCCAGATTGTAGCTCGAACTCGGCATCCGGACCGACCTGGACGCTTGGGCGGACCTGCACAAAAAGGTGAGCACTCCGACGATCAAGTCAGTATAGGTTGGATTCCCAGTTTAGTTCGAGGCCAGAAATCATCGTACCTGATCGTGGAGTGAGGTCCTCTACTTATGGGTGGTAGTCCCGCTAATCTCGCGATGGTTACATTCTGTAATCTCGGGACTGTCGGTTACACCCGGTAATCTCGGGACCGACGGTTACGCCCGATAATCACGCCGCAGACAGTTGCTCACATCGGCCCCTACCAAGCTCCCCGGCAGGTCAGACCTGGACCAAGTTCACCTCGGCCCTCATACTTAGCATTTGTCGACGTTAGTGGCGGCCATCTCGGCTATCCGAGCTGGGCATGACTCATGAGCCATCTTGGAGCACCAACAGGGGTCCTCCATATAAATATTTTAAATGGAAAGTCATGTACAACTTACATGATTTCATTCTTCAAGGTCCACGTTATCAATGTCATGTTGGCACTTAAATCGCATTCATTGTATGCGATTTTTGACTTTGACTAGCACCTAACCTATTTTTGTCAATAGTTTGAATGTATAAGTTAATTTTGTAATTTTTTATTTATACTACATTTATTTTATTATTAGTCTTAAATCTATATTATTTTTGTAATTTATTTTTTAAATTACATTATTCTTAAACTTTCTCCAGTATCACTTGATTTTGATTTGTATATTATATATTATATTAAATGAAGAACGTAACCCATCGCTGATAAAAAGCGAAAAAATTAAGGCGATTTTTGAAATTAAAAAAAAAAGAAAAAAGAAAAGCCTCTCGTCCCAAAAATCTTACCGTTGGAGACCCTGAAAATCAATATTTATGATATTATAATAATATTTTAGATAAATATTTCCCTTATTTATTTCCTTATTTCCTTTTCCTTATTAGCCGCGGGTTTGAGAATATACATATAAATATCTCATTCTCATTCCACAACCACAACAGAACAATACTTATCAGAATTCAGAGCGGAGCGTCGCTACTATCTCTAACAATTTTCTTGTTGCGTTCGTCGATAATTCGTGAAGTTTGATCGATGAAGAAGCTGGAGATTGAAGTCCCGTCCAAAGGCTCCGGCGATGGCGAGGCCACTAAATCCGAGAGTTCTGATAATTGTTTTAGGTATATCGAGGGAATTACAGAGATGGAACTTGAAGCTCGGATTACTCGCCTCGAGAATTTGGCTGCAGAGCTACACGCAGCAAGATTTCGCAATCGCAACGCCTCTCTGTCTCCTAAAGGAAGCTCCAATAACATTCGAAGATGCTCCTTTTAATTCTCATTCTTTCTATCAGTATAATCGGTTCGATTTCCTGATCTTGATTTGCTTTTCTGCGATATTTCTTTTGCGTTCTTTTGATCTCAATACTATTTTGTTGTTCCGAAACCCTAATTTCAAGGGAACAAATGTATCATAAATTAGAAATCAAATTCAATCACTATTTTTCACCGTCATCTCGATGGAGTGCTTCTGATTTCCAGAAGTTCCTTTTCTTGTTTCACCAATTCGAATTTTAAAGTTTACGTCACCAATTTTTTAGAATTAAAAACAAAATATTTTGAGAGTTGAATAACCAAAATATAAGTAGCACTAGCACTAACCAAAATAATTTATTTTAGTGAAAAATAATCAATTTTTACTTTTAGCTTGGGATGGTGTATATTTTACCTAAATTTTAAATAACATTGGATTGAAATAGATATTTCAATTTTTATCCGAAGTTGAATTTCTACTTAAATTCACTTACTAAAAATATCGCTAAATTCACTAATTCCATTGAAGTCTTACACGGAATTGCTCTATTAATGCACCAAATTTACTACTGAACAAATCTTGCGAAACTAAATCAATTTCAACAAAAATATAATTACATTGCTTTCTTTCTTTTTAGTTTCATTCACACATATTTTTTGATTTATTAATTTTTTTAGAGAACATATTTTATAATTTATTAAATGCTTGTAAGAATATATATATATATATATATATATGCCTATAAGAATATATGTATAGATACATACATACGGCTTACATTTTTCACCCACTAATATATTTATGATTTTTCAAATTGAAAGTATGTTAGAAAGTAATGGCAACACTGACAGAAATTTAAGAAAAATATTGAACATTTATTTAAGTTTTTAAGGTGAATATCAAAGTCTAACGTACTATTTTATGAAATTGAAAATTTATGATAAAAAATAATACACCTTACAAAGTTCAAGGGTAAAAACACTTCAATCTTCACCGAACAATCTTTGAAATCTGATTCGCTTATAGCAATTAAAATGATTGTGGGAGAAATTCAAGATCTAGCCTTCTTGTGCTCACTTCCTCAAACGTTTATTAGCTTTTGCAAGATGTTAGAACAGTATTTGTCTAAAATGTAGCCTAAGTAACACCTCTATTATTTAATGAAGTATTTTTTCATACGTGGGTGTGGGGATTTGAACTCTTAATGCTTTGGTCAGAATCAAATGTTAATTACCACCCAGCTAAAATTGGAATTGAATAAAAAAAGTTAAAAAATTAACTTTTAACTTTAATATATAAATAATAAAATAACATTAGAGCATGATTTTGTCTAAAAAAAAGGAAAAAAGAAGAAGAATATGATGATTTATTTTAAACCTCGTTTGTTTGTTTTTTTTTTTCTTTTAAATTTTGTCTAAGCATCCTATATGCTCTCTCTCAAGAATTTGAGAACGCCGTTGAGCCTCCAATTCGAGTATTTTATAATGGGTCGAAATCCGGTTTGCTGCAAAGCAAAAAAATGGAAAATCTTCGGGCAAAGAAGCGAGGGGAACGCCTATTTTGGCTCTAACAAACTCGTGAAAATGGGGGAAGTAACCACTCACCCATCTCCCAAAATTAGCAGATTGGACTCAGTCTCTCTCAAATCCAAACTTGGTGGTTTTCGGACATGAAGAAACAAGAGAAAAAAACGAACACGATGGTAAAACTTCAGTTCCTTTTTCCCGAGAAAGACCAGAAAGGAAAAGAAAAGAAACGAAGACAAATTAAACATCTGGTTTTTCCGGGAAATAGCTGTTTTTTCACGTTTATCTCTTCTGTTGAATCCCCCCATCTCATCCTCTTAGAAAATCCTTTATCTCTGTTTTATGGGGTTGGAGCTGAAGACAACATTTGCCTTTGTTATGTGCTGATTTTTCCCCAAAATCACTTTTCCTGCTGTTCCATGCAACATTTTGACTGCCATTTCTGTTTCTGACCTTGTAAATAAACGGGAAGATGAATTGCTTTCAATGTTGCATGTCCGAGGAGAAGGTCAATAGGAAGTCTTTGAAAAAGAGCATTAAGGAGTATAATGACACCAAAACTTTAGCCTCTTTTGCCAACATTTCCTTCAAATCTGGTACGCTTTGTCCCTTGGCATTCACTTGTTTGGCTGCAATTCATTTCTCCATCCCAAATGGGTTCTAATCTTCCTTGTTCCATTATGGTATTTGGGCTTTGAATCGTTCTTTATATTAATTTCTTATATACACACCTAGAAATCAATTTATCTTCCTTGTTCCATTATGGTATTTGGCCCTTGGCATATGCTTTGAGAATTGGATGGATTGATGATGCCTGTAATATTTGGACCCTGTTGCTAGACAACATATTTTATAAGATCCTTGTGTTAAGACTTTTTTTTGCTAGCTGTTTGAAATTGTTGATCCGAAAAAATTGACTGTAAACTTGCAGATAGCAGCAGGCGAAGGTACATAACTGAGGAGATAAAGAAGTTAGGAAAAGGAAACATCTCAGCCCAAATTTTTACGTTTCGTGAGCTATGTGTCGCGACGAATAACTTCAACCACGAAAATCTGTTGGGAGAAGGTGGTTTTGGAAGGGTTTACAAAGGCGTCATTGAGGCCACGAAACAAGTACACCATGACACAATCTTTACTTTAATCATCATCTGTGCAACTCGTATATTGATTTGTGTTTTTTGTATCATCTTCCTTAGGTAACGGCCGTGAAGCAACTCGACCGAAATGGGTTTCAAGGAAACAGAGAATTCCTTGTAGAGGTTTTGATGTTGAGCCTACTTCACCATCCCAATCTTGTTAATTTGGTTGGATATTGTGCTGATGGGGACCAGAGGATTTTGGTTTATGAGTTCATGGCCAAAGGTTCCTTGGAGGATCATCTTCTTGGTACCATTTCCGACAATTCATCAAAATATATTAGAATTCCCATATGAAAACATCCCAGCTCGTAGATAGTCCTCTAAAAACATTGTAGTTAACTGCATATTTCATTTCAGAAAATAGAAAACCAGGTGATCTCAAACATCGGATTTATAACAGCCTTTACGTGTTTTTTAATGTAAATGTTTCACTTTTTGATAACCAAAATCCAATTCGATGCCTTGAGTTTTCTTTTATCCATCTCTTGAAAAAACTGAAGGTGATTTATCTTGAGTTTGCCTTACCAAAATTTTCTATACTGGGTTCTGAAGTTGGAGCCTCTTACTCTCAGATATAGCTTCAGATAAACCGCCTCTGGACTGGAAGACAAGGATGAAAATCGCCGAAGGAGCAGCAAAAGGACTGGAATACTTGCATGAAACCGCCAATCCTCCCGTGATATACCGTGATTTCAAAGCTTCAAACATATTGTTGGATGAGGAGTTCAATCCAAAGCTCTCTGATTTTGGTCTTGCAAAGTTAGGTCCCACTGGGGATAAATCTCATGTTTCCACTAGAGTGATGGGAACCTATGGTTACTGTGCTCCTGAATATGCCCTTACAGGACAGTTGACGACGAAATCAGATGTCTACAGTTTCGGTGTCGTGTTTCTGGAGATAATCACTGGAAGAAGAGTTATAGACAATGCAAGACCAACAGCAGAACAGAATCTAATTACTTGGGTATGCTTTTATATGTAGCATTAAGTTAATGTTTTACAATTCTTGATGCTATTATGGACATTTCTTCGATATTTGATCTTGATATTAGTGAAGAGATATTTAAATTTGATTTTGTGATATGTGATGTAAATGCTGATATCTTGATCCAAATTTTGAAGAACTTCTTTAAACTTCTTATTCTGTAACATCATCAGTATTGATATTTTTGTGTACGACACCAAACTACGAATTCAAAAACTCGAACAGAAGATCTATATTCCGAACTTTTTTAGCCTTGGTTAACTCTCAACCATGTTTACTTCATTGCAGGCACAGCCACTATTCAAAGACAGAAGGAAATTTACACTAATGGCAGATCCAAAGCTAGAAGGAGATTACCCAGTGAAGGCTCTGTATCAAGCTCTGGCAGTGGCAGCCATGTGTTTACAAGAGGAAGCAAATACTCGGCCATTGATCAGCGACGTGGTTACGGCTCTTGAATATTTAGCCGCAAACAAGGATGTTGATGCAGACGTAGATGGCGAATCAGATTCGGGATCCGTGTCAGGATCGGAATTGGGATCAGGTTCAGCTTCTCCTGATAGAAGTAGTAATAATGGAGATAAAAATGTTGATGTGGAGGGTGATGGGAGGTGATTTGGAAATTTGACTAAACAGATAAAAAGAGACATTGTGCAGCTCCTGAAAATTGTAAATGGGGAAAGCTTGGCTCCCCTTTTCCTTCATTCTTTGTAATATTTCCAATATGACAAGGCCATTTTAAGGATATTGGAGTAAATGTGCAAAATGAAGTTGTAATAAGTGAGATGACGTAAATATTCTTTGCATCTTCGTGTTTGGGAGTTTTAAGGTTATGGGGTAGAAATTCGAACTCATGATCTTTTGGGGGAAATTGGGGTTTTTGACCCCACCAATAGTTCAAATTGGATAAATGAACCCCTTTCAAAAAAACCTAATTTTTGACCCCATCTCTACTTAATTTTGAACCCACCTTTAGTGAAAAGACAAATATACCCTTATTTATGATACATTAACTTCCCCATTAACTTCCACCCAACCATTTCACCAAACTTTTAACCTCATATTTTACTTATGTTTTGAGTTTGAAACAATCCAAAATTTTCACACCATCCAAACTCCTCACAGATCACGTTTTTTAAAATCCGGGAAAGAAACATTGTCACGTGTTTGATCATTGTCCCCACACTATCTAAAATTGTTGTCCCCACATTTTCACATTTGAAGAGTTAGAGGTACGTTAACAAAAAAATTTCTGAAATGATTTGAAATATTTTTCATTCATACATTTTCACTTGGCTTCTTGGAAAAAGAAAAAAAATGCAGTCGGTATCCCGGACCAAGTATTTTTCAAGAAAGATGGTTCGGGAGTGAACCGGGATACATCCCGGACCAATCTTGAAGCACTGTGGTTCGGGATATGTCTTGGACCAAGACTGGTCCGGGATATGTCTCGGACCGGTCCGGGATGGTCCGGGATGACATGTATTTTGTTATTTTTTTACCACTTTTTTTTGGACGATATTCTTATCTCACTTGACTTTATCTATTTGCAGGATGCCTTGTGTTTTCATAACATTTGGTGGAGAATGGAACGATAGTGAAAAAGATTACGTTGGTGGTCGCACGAGAGGATTTACAGTGGATAGTACAACCACGTACAGAGAATTTCTAGGTCACGTGTATAGATTGAGTAATATAAACCCCCTTCAGTTCGATATTATAATTAGACGCGTATATCATTTTAAAACTAAAGTTTGTGTAATGAAGATAACTGACGACGATGACCTGAATTTTTTTTTAACTGGTGAAGATGTTTCTGAATCGCCTATATACATATCTACTACGCCAAAGCAGGTACATGAGAATGAAACGTACATGCCTTCTTTCCCATATCATGTAGGCCAAAACGTGTCATCGAGTTGTATGCCCACAGCTTGTATTCCCCCATTCCAGAGACCCACAGATTCGGTACATTCATTTCCTTCCTCATCATCGAACCCCTCTTCTTCCCAACAACCACACCCC
>NW_019104560.1:169687-186212 GCF_001995035.1 Momordica charantia | reverse complement strand
AACTGCCTGCATCTGCTAGGGTGCGCACTTGCTCTGTCACGCCTAACTTCTCCATTCTTGGTAGGTGTGACTGTCTCCTTGGTCACTTGGCTCCTACCCTTTCTACTCCATGGCTCATTTCACCTACGGGTAGAAAGGATAGCGCTCTTGTCTTCCGTTTGCTTCTTTGTTTGGATAGCTAACGACAAAGTGGAACATTCTTGTTCATTCTCTTACTAATTGAGTGAATTTAGCACAAGTATACACTAATTAGTCGATTGTAGCACTAAACAAGGTCGTCTCCTCTGGGAAATTAGTTTATAGCAAATGGTTAATAATTTTGAGATACCGAAAAGATTATAATAAAATAGCATGTGATAATAGGTGTTTGTTCAAGTAAAAGAAAACAGAAAGTCATAAGAACAACAGAAGAGCAGAATCAGTTCGAGTTACTCCTGAAAGCTTCCACTACGAATACCAAAAAAAGGGGGTTTTCGAATGGTTAAAGGATTCGAGGAGAGAAATTCCACAAACTGCCTTACGTCGGTTGCTACTTAAAAACACTCTTAAAACTCTCACTTCCCAGACTCTCACGGCTCTCTCCCGAGTTACCCAACAAATGTTTTTACCCAACTCTTGCTACGGTTAGAACAAGCTACAAAACAGTCTAAATGCGCTATAGAGTGAACCCGATCCCTGGGTGTTCACTACTCTAATTCAGAAAGAACGCAGAAAGCTATATCTAACAGAAGTGAATCCACGCACAATGGCTCTCTCAAGTCTCTAGTGAGTTTGCACACTAAACCCGTAGGCCACACAAGTTTAGAGAGATATAGAGAATGAAAGGCACGCTTCTATTAAATCAAAGCTCTAAGGCATTCCAAAGTAGCAACAATGTAGTACAGAGAGTTTCCAACCCCTCCCTGAAGGAAGGGGGGTTAGTTCATAGTGGGGAAAAGAAAGCAAAATGAAAAGGTAGAAGAATAATCCATCACTGAAGGTAACAGAAAGAAAACTGAGAGCTTCCTCAAGTTAACAGTACGAATCCCAAGCAAGAATCTGTCCTTCCTTTTCCTTCGTTGATGGAAAAACACGTCAATTAGGGAACATTCCCTGAAATCGATGTTTCCAGAAGATGACAATCGGTCTGTCCTCCTTTGTTGGCTTGGGTGTCTTTTTCCTTAAGTACCAGGTCTTTAATTTAGGGCACCCACGGAACCTTGCGCAGATACTGTACGGACGCTGTACAGATGCAGTAACAAAAAGGTTGCTTAAACGGGTTACTACTCTAGCCTTCACCCTGTAGCATCTAAAGCGCTTGCATGCTCTCAATTTCAGCATTTCCTTTCTCAGCTTCCAGCAACACCGCGTTAACCTGCTAGCGCCTCAATTGCTCCGAACGCACCATGCTTTTTCCTGCATCAAACATCCAAAAATTTAGCATTATCTCAAGAATTTGGATGAATATACAATTATCTATGCATTAAAGGCTCTCCCTAGAAATTCTTACATTCTCACAGCTTAAGTAACTTTAATCTCACATTTCCATACACAAATGCCTTTAATTTGACCCGTAAACTACTCTCTGTTTAAGAGTTATCAACTCCACACAGCCAACAGTCACTTGGATTGAGCTCCTCCTCGCTTGGATCAGACTCCTCGTTGCTAAGTCACTCACCACAACGAGCTCTCTGTCCCAACTTGCTTTCCCTTTATTTGAGATGCTTCCTCAATAAAGTTTCTCTATGGTTCTCTTGTCTTTGTAGCTTGACGAACATATTTTTCCTTTGCTGTATCTTTAATTTCTTGCCTAAGAAGATCATTCTCTTGCCTTTGAAAAGCAATTTCCTCTTACATCCCGTTTGTGAGGTTAACCACATCTTTGTTCATTTGCAACAATATCTCTACAACATGATTGAAGTAGTTTTCCAAATGTTTTGCATATCCTACTAGAGATTCCTCCAAAGCACGGATTTGATGTTGTTGTTGTATAGTGATGGAAACTAGATTCGAGACGTCCCTTTTAAGCATCACAATTTCATGCTCCTTTATAACATTGAGAACTTGTCTCACTGGAAGTTCCATTTTTTTTTTCCAAATATGTAATCCTGACTTCCAAAATGCCATTCATTTTTCCTACAAAAAAGGAATGAACTTTCAACAACGATACGTGGATGTTTCTCGGGAAGAAAGAGTTTTGGGTAAAAATTTGTATCCATCAGTAGCGTTTCCTAGCAAAAGCTAGATGCTCCAACATCACTTCGACTCTACGTCATCCTTTTGCTTGTGTCAACTGTCGCCTTGATATTGAAACTACTATTTGATTCTAACAGTTGTGGTACTCAGCTACCACCTAAGTGCAATATGTCCACCACATGAGCGCAACTTGACTACCACATGAGTGGAACTTAGCTCTGATACCAACTGTCAAAAGACAAAATTCCAAATAAAATTTTTCGCCCTATGCGGCCTATCTCCTAAGGTTTCTACCTTAGTATAGCCTAACCCTTTTATACTAGAACCGAGACATAATAGAAGAGTGCGGAACACAACAAAAAGCAACACGACACACATAATAGAGTACCCTAACTTTATTAGCTTTCGTGTAGGAATCTATGATTATGTGACAATTGGAGTGGATTGGACAACCCCTCAAGCTATCCTTTTATAGTATTAGTATACAACTATCCACTAGCCACTAAGTGTAGTGCCACCTAATTAAATAGGTCTCATTCACTCCTTAATAGGTGCTTTACTATTAATAGTCATACATGACTTTTGATTTGCCTATATTTATAGTCCACTAACTCCATTAAGTCTAACCTCCTCCCACTAGCCTTGTTTCAGGGATGTAGACCATAATATTAGGAACAACTCACATCATGCCTATATCCATCATCTTCCCACGTGGATGCCACCCATAAAACATCTACCACATCTAGGAACATCGTGTGGATTAGAACCACCCATTATCCCCCGCCTGCTTAGTTACCCGCCACCTACGTGTATCCAACCACCTACGTTTGCTAGGGTGCGCGCACGAACTGTCACACCTACAAGTCGTACACTCGATATCTATGCACGCTTGCGCCTACTTCTACGCCCACCTGCATGTTTTGATTAACGTGCACCCACTTCTGCGTGTCCGCCAGCTTGCATGTGTTTGCTTCAGGCAATTGTGCTTGCCCACCTACGCGCATTAGTCATTCGACCATCGGCTTGGCCCCATGTTGTCCGCATGTCTCCAATTGCCAGCCAACCTCTAGTGCCCGGATGCATTTTTGCACATGTTGTCTCGATGTCAACACATGTTCTCCTGTGTGCTTCGCAACCCGTCCACCAATGGTAACAGTCTCTAATATGCGAAGTGGACCTCCCACGCATATTCGTAAATGAGCTATGAGGCTTGACTAAACATCCACCTACACTCAGTGCCTGCAACTTGTACCTGAAATGCTTGTCGAATTGTGCAACATTGGCTCCGGTTGCCAATTTCATCACACGTTGATCACCACTCTTATTGTACTCATGGCCTTGGCCCAATTCACCAAGCCATCTTTATTCCGAAATTCGCCCGCATAATACCACAACATTGGAAAACCCACGAGTAGAATGATAGAGGGCTTTGTGGAATCACACCTAATTGAGACCAAGATCCACTAGGACGATAATCCCTACATCGTTCAACGGTTGAGCATCGTCATAGGCTTCAAATCGTTAGTTCAGAGGCCTCAAATCCACAGGTCACTCTGTCATCTCATTAAAGGGCATTGGGTTGATGATTGACTTGGTCGATAGGGCAGGTCGTCGGTACATTGTTGTCGGTGCACTCGTGGCACGAGTCCAGTTATTGTCATGTATTTTGCATTATATCAAATATTCGATTATGATTTACTACCTTCAATCAAAATATGTTCGTTCGACAAAATATTATAATATGTATACTAATTTTAGTATATATGCAATATACTTATCACTATTGGGTGTATTACTATTATATCACGTGCATCATACATCATGAAATACAAATTATACCATGTGCATTATACTAACTATCTCAAAGTATAAACAAATTATAGCATGTGCCTCATACTAATCTCAGAGGTATATACAAATTATATCATGCATATCATACTAATTTTAGAGGTATATACAAATTATACCACATGCATCATATTAATCTCAAATGTATATACAAATTATACTATGTGCATCATAATAAAATATATACATGTATACATCAAATATATGAGATATAAATCCAAGAAATTTCAACTGAAAAATAATGTCAATCATAGGTTAATATACAATTATGTAATGAAAAATGATTTACTTGTTTAATTAACTAGTCTTTTCACACGTGCAAGGCACGTGATATCTCCAATTTATTTGCTTATATATTAAAATTAATGGTGAACTTATCAATTTATATTGAATATTTATGATTTTTGTAATAATTAAATTAATGAATTACAGCCGTACAAATATTTTTATAACAAAAATAACTACAAAATTAATTATAAAATATATATTATTAATCATAGCCATACATAGGAAGAGAAGACAATTTTTTTTTTTGTAGAAAAAAGTTGAAGGGAGAGGTATTTATACTATTGTAAAAGTTGTTGAATGTTGCATTCATTATTAAACTTCCAAAACTATTAAAATTCTATTATTAATTATAATTAAATATAACTATTAATTAATTTGAAATAATTTAAATATAAAAATTAATTTACTTATTTCTAGTTTGAAATAAAATATCAAAATTTTATCCAACTTTAAGCATTCATAAACGGTCAAAACATTTATAACATAATTTAACTAAAAATAAAGTTTAAAAGTTTAAAAGGATGCATACAAATTTTAAGTAATAACATAAATTTAAGATTAATTATAAAATCATATTAAGAATAATAGTTCATATAAGGAAGAAGAAAATCGATGTGCACGTAATAAAAAAAAGAAATTACCTGTCACGAATGTTTGAGATTGCTAAACAACAGTCACCGTAGTGTTCAACTACATTCAATTTAGAAACATAAAAATATATAAAATAAAATAAATTTAGAGAGAAAGAAGAGTAAATGAAAGAGTGAAAAAAAAAACTTTAAAGACTCCAAAACTTTTAATATTCAAAACTTAAATATAATTCAACGTTATAATTATGGAACTAATTTATGTAAATTGAAAAGACAAAATTTTCATATTATATTTTATGATTTAAATTGAATATTAAATCTTAAAAATATCTTATAATATTTAAAATTAAATAATGAATCATATATATGGTCTTATTTTATTTAAATAATCGGCACATTTATAACATAAATGAAATTGTGGGTAAATGAGTTGGTTGAATTGATATAGATAATTACTCAATATCTTGGTTTAATCAAGAAATCTATTATCAACTCATTCACAATTCCATTGATAATAAAATATGATCAACTTGTCTCAAACTATGCTCCAAAATATCTTGAAAATTTTCATTATACGTTACATAAAATAAAAATATCATAATAATACTAATATAGAATAGAAAAACAGGCAAAGCGAGTATAGCTCGGCCATAATTGGCATAATATTGTGAAAAGATTATACATCTTCATCAATCAAGTGGATATCCATTGTTCTTCTCCAAATTACCATAACTTTGATAATTCACTCTTTCTGAAATAACTCGAAATTTTGTAGCGAGATATAATTTTCTAAAAACATGATGATATAACAATAGAAAATAGAAAAGAAAAAAGGTGAAATTTGTATATATAATTTAAAAAAAAGAATGGTAAACGATATTTGACTTCAAACTAAAAAAGTACATTGGCAAACATATAATTATATATAGAAAGTAAAATGTGAGAAAATGAAAAGTCCATATATTTAAAAATTTGAGAGAGATGAAAAGTCACATAAAAGAAATTAGCCTTAATAAACCATTAATATTTAGTAAAGTGGGTGTGTGAATTAACGGTAGTGTTAAAGAGTATTAAGTGGGTGTTAACTATAACGATGTTGAAAGGTTTTTTTCTGGCTCTTTTTTTTGAGTGGTACGTGTACATAAAATTAGTGGATGAGTTTTCATTCCTTGTTTTTAATTAATAAAAAAATAGTTTATGCATTATACAATAAATCAAGGTTAAATTTGTCCAAAAAAAGTTTCTTCCACATGCGTACTTTTTATATATTATAGATAGATATAGATTATTTTTTTAAAATAATCATTCATTAATGAGTATTGATATTTGCCTTAAATGAATATTAATTTAGTAGGAAAGAATAAATTTAAAATAAGGTTCAAATTTTGAAATTTTAACCATTAGTATTGTGAAAGTATAAATTAAAATGTCATAACAAATGTGGTAGAAATAAAAAGAATGTGATTAATAAAATGGGAAAAAAATAAATTAATTACCCTCCTTGGTTAATATACAAACTTAAAATTCAATCATTAATAAATATACTAGCCATAAATGAAATAAAATAAAATATTATAATAGATATGATAGAAAAATCATAAATGATGATATTTTCATAAAACAGAATATACCTTCAAATCTGGAAATCTAAAATTTTAAATATGCATGACATTTATGCCGGGGCAGCTCAGAATGATATGAGACCTTAGGCAATATTTTAATAGAGAGGTCTTAATGCAATAAAGTTTAAGTTTATTTCATTACATGCTTGATTTTCAACTATATTATTATCTACTATTTTTGTTTCATCTTTTGATTTGTTTATACCTATCATTTCTTTTATCATTTTATTACTTTTACTTAACAAATTTATCGAAAGCACGATTTTGAGATTCAATCCATTTTTCTATTCTTCTTTTCTTCCTAACGTTTTCATATCTAGATTCATATTTTCTTGTAGACATATTGATTTTCAAGTAAGAAAATCTAAACAAATCTTAGATATCAAAATATTGAACAATCAACAATATGAAATGATTTATTCAAAAAGGTCAAAGAATTTGAATAAAAAACACTTAGAACTTTGAAAATACTAGATTGATTTGAGCAAATAAGAAACTTTGATTTCTAATCACCCATGGAGGAGTTGTGGACCACACAGAAGTTTGAGACTTGAGAGACACTGAGAAAGGGAAAGGAAGATAGTCTACATCACTAGCAGATCTATAAATTTTGTTTAGAGGGCTGATGTACCCAATCCTATCACGAGTGGCTTAGGCAACCTTGTAAGAACAAGCACCTACCTTCTAAACACACACGGCAACACCTAGTATACACACAAATAATCACCCAAGGGGAAGAAGAAGGGACTAACCTTGAAGGTCAAGGCTTTGGATAGACAGAACTTGTTCTAGATCCAAAGTGAAACACTCCACAAGTTTGATGACTAACCTAAACTTGCAGGTTTCAAGAGGTTTCAGAAAATAATTATATGGTTGTAGGGTGGAGTGATGTGAATAAAGTAAAAAAAAATGAAAAATCTATTTTTTCTCCTAAAAATAGGGTAAATTTGGAACTTCTTATGCTATAATTTCAAATCCTTCCAAATCCGATCTATTTGGAACGGAAAATTTCTTGACAAAAACTGATTTTAAATCATTTATGATTTCAAATTCCTTCCCTTTCTTTTCACACCAAACAACGGAAATGATTTAAAAATCAATATGATTTGCAATTCCTTGCAAATCAAGGGATCCAAAGAGGGGGTTAAAGACAAAAAAGATATCGATAAACAATACAATAATTAATAGAAAACGTATTACCTATGTGTAACGACAATGTATAAATTGAAAAGAAAAAGTTAGCCTTAAAATTGTCATGAACAATAAATTTAAATAGACGACAACTGGTGTATCAATTGAAAAAAATGTCTTGTGGGTTCGAAAGAGTAGGTTGGTGACTACACCATATAAAATTAAAGTTTAAATATTCCACTAGTGTGTGTGTATGTATGTATATGTATATATATATATATATATATATATATTTCGTTTAAGAGAAGATGAAAAGTTTTAGTTGTGAAAATAAATTTTTTTTTAAAAAAGATAAGGAATATGAAATGTCTCCCACTGTAAACTCGAGATATTTTTAACAAGTTATATTGATGGTTGAGATTTTAAAGGAAATTTGAAAGAAATTGTGTTAAAAAGGTTAAAATTTAACAAATTTGAAATGGAAGTGAATTAAAATTGAGAGAATTTAATGATTATTAAATATGGATTTTTTTTTTCAAAATAATTATATATATAAATACACACACGTACATATATATACACACATATATATATATACACACACACACATAGATAGATAGGAGTATATAGTTAAGACATTCCAATTAGTAGCAAAAATCTTTTATATATTTCAAAATATGTCACGTGTTTTTTAAAATTTTCAAATATAGCACAAAATCATAATTCTAATTTTACCTTTTTTATTTTTCCAAACTTGCAAGTAAAATTTTTTCGTTTCTCATTTGTTCGTATATCAGACACTTATATCAATAGTATATCTGATACTCATATCAGTTTTACATCAGCAGTATATTAGACACTCATATTAATAGTATATTAGATGTATATCACATATATATTGAACATAAACTTATATCATATGTATATCACATACATATTGTATACCAATTCGTATTTTCTAATACGATCATTCTAACTATAATGTGGAAACGTAAATAAATAAACATTATATTAAAGGAAAAACTTCTTTAAGGCTACGACAAAAGATACAGACAAGTTCAACTTTGAAACAGAAACCTATACTATAACAAAACTAAAGAATAACTAACATAACTAACTAAGTTCTCATAATCTAAAAACAAATAGAAAATACTAAAGATTTCCAACTCCTCATGCCATATGCTAAATCACTATCTAAACAGTCACTCAAACATTCATTAATATTTAGAAAACAGAAAAATGAGTACAAAAATACTCGATAAGCAATTTGCATATCAAATTTCGAAATTCATTTTCTTTTCAAAATATTTGTAAACAAAAATACAAACATATCAAAACGCATAAAAGTACAACTTTCAAAACATTTAGTACAACTTTCAAAACTTTCAAATAAACTATACATTAGGAAACAAAATCTTCAAATAAGACAAAATTTTCAATCAACCAAAACTTTCAATCAATCAAAACAAACTTTCATTTGTTCAAAACAAACTTTCAATGATTCAAAACAATCTTCCATTAATTCAAAACAAATTTTCATTCGGTCAAACTTTAAATCATTCAAAACAAACTTTTGTTTAATCAAAACATTTATATCAAAGTGGAAAATATACATTATTTGTGCATCCTGCAGAACATATGTCCACCTGTCGGTAATACCAATCAATCAATCAGAAGCTTCCATCTGAGTTGTCGAATTAATATGAACTAGAACAATCATAATGATTACTTAAGTGTGAGGTCACATGGGTGAATAACACACATGAATCTTTATTCCAAAGAATTGCTTGGAATGACTAAATTCTCCTTAAAAGATTTTGTCTACTATCTATTTTTAAACGTGATAAATTTATAGTATATTATTTTTAACTTTACTATTTATTAAACCACCAAAATAACGTATTGTTACTATATAAATAAAGACTTGTTTTTGTTTTACAATATGGAAAGCAAACGGCGTATTTTTCGATTCCGTTCAGCTTCGGCGAGTTCACGCCTAAATTCGAAGTTGTGTTAACCTTGGAGAACAATCGGTGAACATACGATGTAGTACAATGGTAGTGCGAAATTGCTTTCAAGGCAATGGCTTTGTCCATGGCACAACGATCTTTTTCATTTAATCCTCATTTGTTCCATCAATCTGAAAGCAATTTTTTTCTTCAATGAGCATTAGATAAAAAGAAATATGAAAAGTTTTACCAAAAATCCCGAATATGTTATTGTATCAAAAGGCTGCTGGAATCACGTGGGTTGCTCATAACTACCCATCTGGGTAGTGGTTGCACATGGTTGGGTCGCGCATATCTGTTCAACACTGGAGTTAAATTCTAATAGCTGTTTGTAGAGAGTCCACTTCTGATGTAGAAGACACAGCGGATCTGTTCAGGTTCGGATTAGCTCGTGGCTGCCTCAGATCTATTCGAGTTCATGGCTGTTCGTTGGTGCAGAATGTCGAATCAGAGATCGAGATGTCGGACGAACACACCATATCTGACTGGTTCTCGTGGATCTATTCGTTGGCGTTCGTGTACTGTTGTCACCACTGCACCTGGAGTGTTCGGGTTCAGATCGCTGCCACCCAGTTGGATCGTTTTAGATCACGTCCATCAGAGCGCAGTCAGCTAGAACGTGGTTCACAACCATCTATCATGGTCTGCCGATCGTTGCTCATGGTGGGTCACCGTCAGATGTTGTGCGTGATCGAGTTGCCGGAGCAGATCTGATCGCTTGGGTCGCCGTCTTTCATGTTGATCGTCGAGTTTAAGGCGACACCTAAGGAAATCTGAACGACCCAACCGCCTGCCGCCATTCGTGGTTGCTGTACTGACATCAGAGTGTCACGGATTCAAGCGAGTCAAGCTGGAACAACACAGATCCTGATCTGGTTCGTGGGATTGGGCTTCAGGTGTTTGGGATGAGTAGCCGCCGCTCATGGCCGTCGTTAGTACTCTACCACTCGTGGGTCCAAAACGTTGAAATACTCATGGTCGCCGAAGACGTTCATGTGTGGTCGAAAATGGGTGACTATGTTGGTGGCTGGAGAAGACGAGGAAGAAGAATGAAAAAAATTATAGAAAGAAGATCATGGTCTGCAGTAAGAAGAAAAGAAAAAAAAATAGAAAGAAGATGATCGGCCTTCAGCAAGAAGAAAAGAAAGGGAGAAGAAAGAAAAAAATGGACGGGTCCTAGGCAACTGAAAGGAAACAAAGAAAAAAAAAAGAAAAAGATGAAAGATAAGTTATGGATCTTTTTTTGTCATATTCTAAAAGTGAGAAACCTATATGACTTAAACTTGAATCATCTCTGAATCGACCCGTGAGCCATACCAATATATCATCATTTAATACTTTTTGTGGTTTATATGTGTAAGATTTTCCTTAAATTTTATAATTTCTCTATTTTTTATTTTTCTTTTAGAATTGTCGATTGACCCGACACGTTTGAAGATAAATAATTCTCTTGGCATTCAGGAATGGATTATGCGCAAATGCCACAATTGTGGGGAGGCCACCAGAAAAATTTCAAAAATAGAGAAAGAAGGGAAACTGAACAGGTGAATTTCTTATTCTATTATTGAGATTTGTGCGATAATATAATTTTTCATGTATAAATGATTTGGCATAAATATGGTGTTTGGTTATGTCAAAATGAAATTGAAAATATTTGGATGGTTATTTCTTCTCGCTACTTAATTAAGTTTTATATAGACTAGTTTTTCCTATATTATGAACGTAAAATTTTAAATATTTAATTGTCTTAGAGGTTTTTAATAATTTTCAACTCATATCATTGTCATAGATTGAACATGATATTTATTGATAATTTTATGCATGAGCTAAAGCAAGTTTCTCTGTTTTCTTCTTTGTAAAATTTGCAATTATTTATAACAATTGAAATAATTGCTACAGTTGTTTTGAGATGTAACTTAAAATTGTGAAGAAGAAAATTGAGGTAATGAAGTATCTCAATTTAAGTTTATCTTAATTTAGTGGTGGTTTGAGATCTTGCTTGACTATAGTTAATATTATAGTCTTATTTTGATTGAATATATAAAATTATTCGTTGTGAATATTTTTATTGTGAGCATATCTATGATCTCAAAAGGGATAAATTGTACATTATATGGTACATAATTGCCGTCTTTATTTTCTTTTGAAGTATTATGAGTATTATAGAAGGTGAAAAGTTGTGAATTTATATGAATGGTTAATTACATCTAATGTCAATTGACGATGAGATGTTGCTATTATTTAGCAAACTGTGGAAAATATCTTCTTGGTGAAATTTATTGACATTATTATATGAAATTAAATTAATTATTGTATAATAATTAATTTCGGATATTATGACTATAATCATGTGAAATTAAATTATCTTAACCACCTTCTTGGTTGAAAACAAGTGGAAATTGATAGATTTACCTAAGAAATGGAGCTGTGATACAGTTGCTGAAAAGTGAAATTATTTCTTTGATATATTGTGAAAATCCAAAACGCTTTATTTGGGTGGTATATATAGACTTGATGGATAACACACTTATATGTCTGATATATTGTGAAAATCTATAGCGCTTTATTTGGGTGGTCTGTATGGACTTGATGGATGATATATGAAGTCTTCATAGCTCAATTTTTGAGTGGTTATCTATGACTTGATGAAGCAATAACGTGATTGTGAAGGTGAGTCGTCTTCTATTAAAGAGTTAAAATGTATCTTTCTAGAGCTTTCACGATGACCCAAGGTTTTATGTGCATGGCCATTTACACTGATTTATATTGCGGGATCGAAAAACAAGGAATAAAATGTTTTGTGGGGGTCTCAACCATAATTACTAGAAGTTCAAGAGAAAACCCGCTTTCATTATTTAGGTTGTTGCCCCACTTCACTATGCATTAATTCAAATCGTAAGATATTGATGCTTAAGTTAATTTTCCTTTACTGCTCAGAAAATGTATTTTTTAATAACTAATTAGTCATTCGTGGGGATTGTTGGAAATGACTAAATTGTCCTTAAAAGATTTAGTTTACTAGCTATTTTTAAACGTGATAAATTTAGAGTATATTATTTTTAACTTTACTATTTTTTAAACCACAAAAAATAGCATATTGTTACTATATAAATAAAGGCTTGTTTTTGTTTTACAACATGGAAAGAAAAAATTTTTTAGCGTGTTTTTTTATTCCATTTGGCTTCAGTGAGTGTACGCTTAAGTTCAAAGTTGTGTTAACCTTGGGGAGCAATCGGTGAGCATACGATATAACACCATGGTCATGCCGAAATTGCTTTCAGGGCAACAGCTTCGTCCACGGTACAACGATCTTTTTCATTTAATCTTCATTTGTTCCAATAAGAATGTCAAACCACCAAAAGTGTCTTCCCACAAATAAGTCATAACAGAAATTCATCAATTTCAAATTAGGTTACTACCCCAAATAAGTAAAATATTCCCAAAACAAAAATGACATATTTGGATAGCGCTATCAAATCAATCAAAAATATCTTTCAAATAAATATGCAAAACAACTACTTACTTATCATACGAAATCAATTCAAAATTTTTAAATAATTTCAAACAGACTTTATCAAATCATACAAAACAAAATTTCAAATATTTCACAAATAAACAAAATATCAATTTCAAACATTTATGCTCCGTTTGGCATATGGAATTGATAGGAAATTATTTCAAATTCCAGGATTTTAAATTATGGAAATGATTTCGAATTCCTAATTGCGTTTGAAACCAAAATGATTTCAAATCCTTGAAATTAAAATTTATTGCTTAGGTGTTCACGATGAATGAAAAGAAAGTATAACATTTTACTATAATGCCCTAGGATATTATCTTGTAAATAATATAATATTTTAGTATCAAGTAGTAATTTCAATCACGTAAAAGTAAATGATTTAATCAAATGAACTGCACAAAATTAAAACTTACAATCTCATCTTTATTCTAAAAAATAAACTAAAAAAATTGCAAATGTCTTGATTCATATATATCATTGTCTCCTTGGTTTAGAAAGGGGGTTGAATTATAGATACTACAACACTTCAAATTATATTTGTTAGTTCTCACTTTATTCAAATAAATGAAAAAAAAACTAAATTGTTATTTTACCCTTTAAAAAATTGAGTGAGCAATAAAACTGGAAATGGAAAGAAAAAAAAATCTTAAACTAAAAACACATATGAAAATCATTTTTTCACCTCAAATTAAATTAGCAACAAAGTGTTTTTTTTTAAATTAAATTAGCAACAAAGTATTTTTTTTAATCATAGTTATTTTACAATACTGAAAAATAAATGCAAAAGGAGGAAAGAAAAAAAATAAAAAAGAACAGAAAACTACCAAAAACCATAAAAAAAAAGAACGGAAAACTACCAAAAACCATAAACAAAATTCAAGCAATAATTAAATTGAAGAAAAATTAAATAGACTAGAAAAAAGAGAAAACCAACCCCCAAAACTTGATTAAATTTACTTGATTATTAAAAAAAAGGCTGAGTAGCCATTTTTAGGTTTTTAGGCTGAGTAATAGGGTCCATTTTGAAATATGTCTCAACCCCCAAAACTTATATGTTTTCTATACAATTCAAATGATCATTATTACTCATCCACTAACTTTGAGTTAAATTTTTACTTTCCCTCTTCTTTTTTTTTCTTCATTTGGATCTTCCAAGTATTCACTTTCTCTCTCTTTTCCTTCTCTTTCTTTCCCATTTTCATCTTCTTCTCTCTCCCTCGACTCTCTTCATGTTTCCTTCTCTCTCTTTCCAATATTTCTTATTCTCTCTTTTTTAGATTTTTCTCCTTCCGATAAAACATAAAAAAATCAATTTTCTAGATTTTTAGGTTTTCCTCCCTCTCTTTTCTTCTCTCTTTTCAAAATTTCTAGATATTTATGGATTTCAAACTTCAGAATTTTACGGATTTTAAACTTTCTTTCCCTCTCTTCAAATTTTCCCAAAATTGAAATGTGCAGATTTTCCCTACTCTCCCTCCCTCCTTCCTCCGTTTCACATTTTTTCTACATGAATCAACGATTCTTTTTTAATATTTGTTAACCAACGAAGTAGATGAGTTATGTACATGAGGAACTTTACTTTTTTTTCCTTCAAGAAAATCAAGAACTGGAGCTTGGGTGTGGGAGAAAATCAAAGCGAAATTGAATGAGAGAAGAGAGAGAGAAAAGAGAGCGAGAAAAGAGAGAGAAAAGCGCGAGTGAGACTGAGAAGAGAGAGAAAGGGAATCTCGATTTTTTAAATTTGGTTAGGATTTCGTTTTTCCTTTTTTAGTTTACAAATTACAAAATAAATAAATTTTGAAACAATTTGATCAAATTTAAGTTCGAAATATTAGCAAATAATCAAGATCCATAGATTAAAGATTTTATTCAAATTTAAAATTTAATCCAAATTTGTTTCTTTAATTTGTTTTCTCGTCTCTCATTTATTCTCTCCCGTAAGTTTTATTATGATTGGAGTTCAAATTTAAAATTTAACATCTTTTTAATTGTGGAAAGTAGGGAAGAATCTGTACACTTTAATTTTAGAAAAATTTGAAGAGGGAGAAAGAAAGTTTAAAATACGTAACGTAAAATTCTATAAAGTTTGTAGAGAAAGAGGGAAAAAGTTTGAAATTCATAAATATCTAGAAATTTTGAAAAGAGAGAGGGAGAGAAACCTAAAAATATGGAAATTTTGATTTGGTTATGTTTTACCAGAAGGAGAAAAATCTGAAAAGAGGGAACAATAAAGATTGTGAAGAGGGAAGGAAACATGAAGAAATAGGAGGGAGAAAGAAGAAAAGATAAAAATGGGGAAGAAAGAGAAGGAGAAGAGAGAGAAAGTAAATACTTGGAAGATTCAATTGAAAAAAAAAGGGAAAGTAAAAATTTAACTCAAAGTAGTTGAGGGGTAGTAATGGTCATTTGGCTTCTTTGGTGATGTAAGCAAATATTTAGAAAACATAGGTTTTGGGGGTGGAAACATATTTCAAAGTGAGCTTGCGGAAAAGGCTACTCAGCCCCAAAAACCCAAAAAAATGTTTGTCCATAAAGATTTAAATTATAGTTATTAAAATGAAGATAACTATTAGAATAAAAAAAAACTAAGAAGATAGAAGACAATTTTGAAACTAACTTTTTGTCTTATTATCTGCGTAGTAGAAAAGTCTGTTTAGAAAAGATGGTGTATAGAAGAGAGGGTGTAGGTAGGTAAAGTAATAAAACAAAATTAAATTGTTAGTTTTTCTCCTAAAAAAGATGAAAAAATAACAATTTGTTACGTTTAAAACTGAAATCATCACAAATCACAGCTATTTGGAACAAAAAAATAATCGTAGGAGAAACGAGATTTGAAATCGTTTGAGATTTTAAATTCATTTTTTTTAATATCCAAAAGCTGGAAATGATTTCAAAATCTCCCTCTAAATCAGAGATTCCAAATAAGGGTTAAATAATTTCAAACAAAATTTTATCAAATCATGCATAACATAATTTCAAATATTTTCTGAATAAACAAAATATCAATTTCTAAGATATTTAACAAATCTATAATAAAACTTCAATTTCAYATGCATTATATCAATTTCAAATCTTCCTATCAAATCCAAAATAATTTTTTTGTTTTGGAAGKGATATGGTAAATTACTTTAGAGAAATCCTACAAATCTAACTAACTTCTCCATTGAGTAGTTGTCAACTTTCCTAGAGGCCTAGAAGGATGTTGAGAAAACCCAATGACCCGAACAGTTGAGTTGAAATTTGTAAGAACCGAAATTTCAGTTTGGTTCACGGGTTCAATAACATTTTGGTCGGTTCAACCCGAACCGAACCAGACCCATGAAATTAACAAAAAAAAACTAA
>NW_019104560.1:147720-169452 GCF_001995035.1 Momordica charantia | reverse complement strand
CTCTCAGTCGCCCTCATTTTCTTCATCTCACTTTCTCTTACCTCTATCAACCCGACGATCTGACCCGACCCAACCCAAAAATTTTGGGTTGGGTTGGCCACTATGTTCGGTTCCATGATTTGACCAACTGGAAAATTTGGGTTGGTCCAAAAAACTTCTTAAACCCGACCTAACCCAACTTGTGAACACCCTTATAGAACATGATCAATATCCAAAATCAATCATAAAATCCTACATAAGGATTTAAAATTAAATCAATTACTAAGTAAATATTATCTACCCAATTTTCTCATTCAAAACACTTTTATATGTAAAACAATTAGAAAAATATGAATTTAGGACTACAAAACTAGATCAGAAAAACTGAGTTAAGAAGCCTCAAAATTAAAAAATAACAAAATCGGTACTTATCAATATGGGCTAAATTTACAAAAAGTTTCTGGAAAAAACAAGCTTAAAAAGCCTTCTAAACAATTGAAAATTTGGAGATTTTAAATCTGGAAAGTTTTATGTTTTAAAAAATAAAACTTCCAAGAATTTCCACGAAACAATTAACAATTTACTGATTTTTATAGAAAAATCAGATATGTAAAGTGTATAAAAAACCTTTAAAACTGGGTATAAACATACAATTTTTCATGTAAAAATAAAAACAATAAGCCATACCTTATGAGATTCAAATAGGCAAACTTTGTCTAAAAACAGTTTTATAAATAACAAGATTCAAACAAAAAAAATTTGGAAAATTTGTAAGGTAAAAAATCTTCAAAATCTTTTATTTTAAAAACAAAAACCTCAAAAATTTTCCCTACAAAGAACTATATCAAGAAAAAAAGATAAGAAAATACAATAGGAAAGAAAACTTACGGATTTAGAACCATACCAAAATTTTTCATCCTTCTTTTCTTTTTTTCCTCTTGGGAGAAAACTAGGCCTAACCTCTAAAAAAAATATTAATCTAAAGCCTAGGTTTGAAGAACTTTTAAAATAAACCCTAATAAAACATTTTAAAAAAACTAACATAAAAAAGATAAATATTTATCTTTTAATAAAACTCTTTCTAGAAAAAAAAAAAACTAAAAACAAATTTTCTTTTAAAAATTAATTTCTAAAATAAAAGAAAACAACGTATAACAAAAATGTATATACCTCTCTCTCTATATATATATTGGTTGTTACAAATTGCAAGTATATTATAAACTCATTTTAATAGTATATCATATGTATATCACATACATATATCAGTAGTCCGATATATTATAAATATATTATAGATATATTAGAGATATTACGTATATATTACATCGTTTGGGTAAAGTTGTCATTTTAAAATTGGACTTCCGTTTTTTTTAAGAAAAGTGCTATATTTGAAAAAAAAAATCAAATGTGATTGCTATTTTGCTAATTTTACTAAATATTTTTGCCATATTTGCAACTACTACTTATTAGTTTGTATTTCAATATTATAAGATAAAATTTAAAAAAGGTATATTAAATTATATTTTAAATTTCTATTATAATTAAAACTACAATAAATAACTAAGAAAAAAAATTATATATATTATGAAAAATATGGAACCTTTCTAGAATTGAGACCTTAAGCGATCACTCGCTTGGCTATAACTTAAAGCCTAACCCCTGCCTTTATGAAATATTGGTTATGGAATCATTTTCTAGAGAGAATTTCTACTAATTTTACTTCTTAGCTTTTAGGCTAATTGAGATTGGATATCTCGGTATATTTTTTCTAATTTAATACTCAAAAAATTTATGGTGGCATCTACTTAAAATTTAATATSTTTCGTGTTTTGTCTAAATGTAATTGGCTCGAAGACCGATAAAAAATAAAAAATTCAATAGTAAAAAGAAAAAAGAAATAACGGAGAAAAGAAACATTCATGAAATTTGTTATTATTCTTCTTTTTTTTTTTTGAGCAACCATAAATTTATTTTGGCTGTGGGGAAGGCAAAATCAAAATCAAATGTAATGGCTTTATCAAAGAAAAAAAAAAATAATAATAATAAAATGTAATGCCAGCCATGAAATTCGCACGTTAATTTTGGGTTTCTCTCATCACACCACAAGGGTTTAACCTTGAGCCTCTTCTGCTCCGGCTGGCTATCCCCTCTGCCATGGCCGTGCTCTTCACTGCTCCACTCTCACACCCACTTGTCTGAAACCACAGATAAAAGCCCTTAGAACTTTGGGATTTCTCTGGGTTTTGCCCCCAACACTTCAAAACGGCTCCTTCTATAAGCAACTGCGGGGGCAAGCTCGGCAGAGTTGCAGAGATGATGACTTTGGGGGTCTCCACCACCCAAGCCTCTTCGTTGAGAACTTCTTGGCCTTCATATTTCTTTCTATGGCGCTCCAATTCTGTTTCTAACTCTTCTATATCCATTTGCGCCTCCTCCAAGGCTCTGTACAGGTGACTTTTCTCTTGGGTTAATTCTTAACTGGAAGCTTTCTCTCATTTTCCTGTTTTTGTTTTACATTTTGTTTCTAATGGGGGGTTTGGGGAGAACATTTCGCCTTCTACATACTGCAAAACGTGACTAGTCATGTCGGGAATTTTGTTTCTCTACATGGGAATTTCTTGATTTTCTTGTTTCTGTGGTTGTTGGTCATTTCCAGACTCCGGACTTCTATTAAATTTGAAACTGCGAAATGGGTTTCTTTCCCTCTATATGTGGGGAAGAACGTGTTTGGTGCGTGTAATTTCTAAAAATTTTTAGTTATTATCACGACGATTGCTGCAAACGAGAGTTCGTTGTTAACTTCCCATTCAGTTCAGGAAGAACATTATTAGTTGAATAAGGATTGAGACTTTGAATATGGTAGCGGTTCTTGAATATGAGTTGAGGCTTTTGAATTCAGGTTGGTTGGAATAATGATGATAAATGGTATATGAACCACACATTGTTTAATTATGAGACAGTTATAATTTCATTAGTTCATACACACTATTCACATTGGGGAGTCTATTGAGAAATAGTAGAAGAGCTTAAAAGTTTCTGTAATTTCTTTATTTTCTGTAATAAGCTATAATAATATGGAGAGCGTAATTGGAAGTGAAGATAATTTTTGGGACTGCTACCAGGCTGTAGCTTTCTTCATGATAAAGGTATGACAATGTCCTGATATATTTAATTTTCAGTGAGGAYGGTTCATGAAGTGGTTTTTGGTTGAAGTGGAAACTGACTAAGGAAGAGTTAAATAGCTTTTTTTTAAGATGATTTCACTCAAGAAATAATATATAGGTTATTTTTCTAGGCTGTACTTTATCTGGCAAAACTTCAGGTCTTTTTTCCTATATCATTTTATGGTCCACAAAATTATTTCATATTATTTGATTTCATCAACGAGGAGGACATTTCCTTTTTATATGAGTGTGATTGATACATAGGGAAATATGAGTAGGCCTCTATCAGAAGCGATACTGGTAACTTTATTGAGTCATCCATTCTGTTTTATATTGTTTGTCTTACATTTCAGAGCATATTGATCAATTGTATGAAGGGGAATATGGTTGTGGAAAGCTTCAATCTGATTCTTAATGTTTCTGAACTGATTCTTTTACAGGTCTGAATTTAGCTCCATGAAGAGTGGTGATGGTGCGTCTCCAACTCTGAATATGTTTCATGCTTCAATTCAGTGTAGAAAAAGTTCATTCTTGAGCACCAATTCACTTGTTGAAACTAGACAATATGACAATGAAAGGGCGTTTCTCTCTGATGTAAATGCTTGGTCTAAAAGTACAATGCAGATAAAGCAAGAGAAGCACTTTAGGTTTATGGAATCTGGGATCCTGACAAAGAGTGACGAGGAAAAGCTAAGAAAAATGGAAAATCTCGTTGGCTATGGGACTGCGCATTCTTATAACCGTCCTCAATATTCTAAGGTTCAGTGTTTCAATGCTAATAAGGATTCTGATTGTATAAACCCTGAAACTAATAGGTTATCAGATGGATTCAGGAAACAAGAACCTATGAATTTTGAACGAAGTGTGAGTGCTGCAACTATAGATAGGAAGACAGATAGTGATAGGGGACCTTCTATTAAGACATTCAAGGTTTCACGTGGTGAATGCAATGGTGACATTGATTCTTTTTCTGGGGGCCGGACTATGAACAAGCCTGAAAATAATGATTTGCATAATCAACTTGTTCCTATGCGAAGTAACAAAAGGTATACCATTTCTCAAAATGGAAAGGGATCAATTTCGCATCATGCACCAAATGTTTCTCCTAATGGCAGAAAGCAAAATATCTCTACAGGAAAGGTGAATAATGTACCAAAATCTTTGAAATTTATTGAAGCTTCTAATGAGATAAAGAGAGGTGTGGACGTGGAAGAATTTTCTGAAATAACCATTAATGGAACTGGCACCAAGATGATGGAAGCACAAGCAAATGATCATAAGCCAGATATAAAGGAGAGGCTGAATTCTGTATATGATAGCGTGCTTGTTGTTGATAGTGTATCTGCAGCAAAGGAAGTTGTTTCAATGCTTACTACTAAGTACAAGAATCTTGTGCATGCTTGCGATACTGAGGTGCTTAAATCTAACTCTATTTGCGAGTACCTTTACTGACTTAAAAAATAGGCTCACAGACCAGACCGATATTGTCTACTTAAATGTATAATTTAAACTCAAGTTCTGTCATGCCATGATAGGCACATACCTGTGAAATTGCCTTCAATCCTTTTTTTGTTTTCTTATTTTCTTTAAGGTGGCCAAGATTGATGTGAAGCAAGAAACACCCGTTGACCATGGTGAAATAATATGCTTCAGTATTTATTCAGGACCAAATGCAAATTTTGGGAGTGGAAAGTCTTGCATCTGGGTTGATGTTCTTGATGGTGGCGGTAAGGAAATTTTGCTTCAATTTGCACCATTCTTTGAAGACCCTTTGATCAAAAAGGTAATTCTTTTGGTCTTCTTGGCCCTTTTTTTGGGAGACTACAGTTGGCCGAATTTTTTGATAAAGGAGATTCCTCTTTGAGGCAAAATTGCAGAGAATAGATAAATAATCCATGGACTCACATCCAGCTAAATAGATTGGACACACTGGGGGGAGATAGCCAAAGCTTTTGCTCCAAGATGTTTTCTTTTTAGTATATTGTTAATAGATTGTAAAACTGATAATGTTCGGTATTCTCATACTTATATTTAATGCAAAAGAATTGTATTTCTTGATAAGATTGGTAAATTATTCTGAGTTCTAGGAAACATTTGGCCCATTCATTTGCTTGTAATAGTTAAATTATGAGAATTCTGTGCGTGCATGTGTGTGGTATGCAGTAACTCAGAATACAGTCTGAAATTGACCAAACCTGCCTTTCTATTAGGTCTGGCACAACTACAGCTTTGACAATCACATTATTGAAAATTATGGGATTAAGGTTTCTGGCTTTCATGCTGACACCATGCACATGGCACGGTTATGGGATTCATCAAGGCGAGCTAATGGTGGATATTCCCTTGAAGCCCTTTCTGGCGATGTAAAGGTCATGTCCGGTGCTAAATTGGGCCATGAAAAAGAATTGATTGGAAAAGTATCCATGAAAACTATCTTTGGCCGGAAGAAGATGAAAAAGGATGGATATGAAGGCAAACTTACAGTCATCCCTCCTGTTGAAGAACTTCAACGTGAAGAACGGAGACCATGGGTATCTTATTCTGCATTAGATTCTATATGCACGCTGAAGCTTTATGAGAGCTTGAAAAACAAACTATCTAATATGCCATGGGAGAGAGATGGAGAAATGATTCCCGATAAAACCATGTTCAATTTTTATGAAGAATATTGGCAACCATTTGGTGAACTTCTTGTCAAAATGGAAACTGAGGGCATGCTGGTTGATCGGGCATATCTTGCCGAGATAGAAAAATTGGCCAAAGCAGAACAAGAGGTTGCTGGTAACAGGTTTCGTAATTGGGCTTCAAAGTATTGCCCTGATGCCAAATACATGAATGTAGGAAGTGATGCACAAGTGCGCCAATTGCTCTTTGGTGGCACTCTCAACAGGTAATTTCTATTTTTTAAATAATATTTTTGTTCTTTTTGAAATGTTATTCATTTAATTGGTTTTAATCAGAAATCAGAGATGAAATTATAAGTTATTTACTATTTGTGGACTTGGACATGTACAAGTTGTCAAGCTCTTTATTGTATAGTTTCATGGTACTGCTACCTCTTTCGGCAATTGGCATGTTCCCGATCCTTTGGCCCCAGATATTTATTGATTAAAAAAAAGTTATATATTTTTTTTCCATGTTACAGTAAGAATCCCGATGAGAGTCTTCCAGCTGAAAGGACATTCAAAGTTCCAAATAGTGAAAATGTCATTGAAGAAGGGAAGAAAACTCCTGGTAAATTTCGGAATATTACTTTACAGAGCATTCTGAAGGACAAGGTTCTTTCAACTGAAATGTACACAGCATCTGGTTGGCCGTCAGTAAGTGGGGATGCTCTGAAGATCTTAGCGGGCAAGGTCTCCGCAGAATTTGATGACTTTACTGATGCCCATGATGACTTACAGTCTGATAATGAGGTTGACAATGATTCTGAGACAATGCCTCATGGGGAAAACAAAAAGCCCGTTATTCATGAAAGTGCAAATATGTCTGATTATGGAACTGCTTTTGAAGCATTTGCATCAAAGGAGGAGGGCAGGGAAGCCTGTCATGCCATTGCTGCCTTATGCGAAGTCTGCTCTATTGACTCTTTGATATCAAATTTCATCCTTCCCTTACAGGTGAAAATTTTCTGCCAAGTCCCCATTTATGCCCATTGTTAATATCCTTTTGAAGGAAGGAGGTATTCATAGTTAATGGTGTTTAGCTAATTTTGACCCTGTTAAGAAGAAGTTTAGAAGCTAGGTGTAAATAACTTTGTTTGCTAATTATGACTTTTATATGTGCATGTAGACGTAGGTAATAGGTTTAAGAAAGAATTAATTCAGTGTATTATTTAATGCTTCACTTGATTTAAGCTTCATCGTCTGAAGACTGCATGTTGATTTTGATTGATGGACATAAAGCTCTGAAAGCATTGGAGCCTCCTCTCTCTGAGAAACACCTATCACTTTATGTTAGACTTAAAATTCTTGGCACGATTATTGACTTCTATTGAAATTGGGTACTTCTATCACAGGGAAGTAATATATCTGGTAAGAATGGACGTGTCCATTGTTCTCTAAATATCAATACAGAAACTGGCCGCCTCTCAGCTCGGAGACCAAATTTGCAGGTTCATAGTTTACTTGTATCAACTATACTAGTATTTGGCGCTGAAGAGATTTATGATGATTTCTGTTAAATTATATTTTTATTTTTTAAAATTTCCTATTGTATTTAAGTTAGGGTTTCCTTGTTCTACTAGGTAAGTGTATCCTTATCCCAATAGGCAAGAGTTTTGTATTCTTTTCTTCTTTGTAGCTACTATTTATAGCCTTGTATCAATTCTTTCAAAGTAAGTAAAACTTATTTTGCTTATCAGTTAACAATTTCCATGGAAAAGTAGGTTTGCTTCTTTGGTTAGATAGTGTCACCACATAGCTACTAGATTCTAGATGCTTAGAGCTTACCATTATCACAGAGGAGTTCTAAATCCTACAACAGGAATGACGTAAAATCTTAGGATTATTGCTAGCTTTATTTTGCATAGATTATTTTACATTTAACCCTTTTTGTGTCTGTGTGTTCATCATTTCAGTTCAAAGAGAACTTTTATGTTCATATATTCCTTTAAAACTATGATTATAATGGAGATTTAGGTTGGTTATGTTTCTTCTGTACTAGAATCAACCAGCTCTGGAAAAGGACCGGTATAAGATCCGTCAGGCATTTATAGCTGCACCTGGAAATTCCCTCATTGTTGCCGATTACGGTCAGGTAATTTTTAGTCATAGATGCTTTGCATGGTTCCCGTTATTGATCTGAGGCGATTTGTTCATGTGGTGTGTAATTTAGGTTTGGACACCTTGTGTTCCCCTGCTTTCTTTTTTTTGTCCGCCTTGCTTCAACCATATTGTTTCTTATTTAGAAAGAAAACATTATTGATTGAAATGTAAATTCATTTTGCAGTTGGAACTTAGGATTCTCGCTCATCTGGCCAATTGTAAGAGCATGCTAGAAGCCTTTAAAGCTGGGGGAGATTTCCATTCTAGAACCGCAATGAATATGTACCCTCATATTCGTAACGCTGTTGAAAAAGGAAGCGTGCTTCTTGAGTGGGATCCTCAACCAGGTGAAGATAAACCTCCAGTTCCATTGTTGAAGGTAAACTCTATTCTTCTTGCTGGAAATTGTTGCTTTGAAGTTATAGGAAAACGTGAGCAGATGTGATTGTTTTGATTGGAGTTATTAGGCTTTATTTCCCAAGTATTACAAACCAGAATATTCCTGTATCTTAGTAATCACAGGAAATGGAAATGCCTTATCTTTAACAATGAAATTTGAAGGATCATATCAAAATTTCTCAAACAACGCATGTCAATTGATGTATTTGTATGCATACAAGTATGCCCACTCACATACTAATGTAGGGAGTCGGTGGAATAATCTGTAATTTCTTTATATAATAGTCGCTGTCCTTTTTAGCTGCAGCTTGTTAATTTTAATAGTTGTTGGTTGGTTTGTTTTGTAGTAGTTATGGCGTGGTAGTTAGTTGGATAGTCATTTTAGTGAGTTTGTTTCGTGTTAATTAGGAATCCACCTCGATGGCCTTTTTATTTTGACACCCAAAGATGCAAAGCTTTTCACATGGACCTAATAATGTCTTGGAAGCATCGATACTATATAGAGAGGTGTCTAACACACAAGGCCTTTTTTTGTAACTACAATCTTATGATGTTATTACCAATGTTTTAAAAAGCTATTGAGGCTTACGCATTGAGGCTCACCTTGAGGCAAGGCTCTAACTTTTAGCCTCGAGACTTACGCCTTCTTTGAACCATAAGAGGCTTACGCCTCTCATAGAAGAGGCTTATGCCTCTTTGAAAACGCAGTGAGGCTTAAAGTCCTTACGCCTCGTGTAATGATTAGAACAATATTAGTAATTTGCCCAATTCTTATAAAATATAAAAGTTTTTTTGCATATGGAATACACTGTAGGTGTGCCTGTGTGGTGACGATTCAATCTATCACTACTTTTACTACCTAGACTTTAAAAACATTGGAGATAAATTTTATAGAATAAGTCAATCTTATTAGTGATAATAATACTAGTGATATTGAGACCTTCTTTTAGGATTTTTATTTAAGTGGCAATTAATAGGTGGTCTTTTTTATACTTTTATATAACTATTATGTTTAGCAATACTTGATCATATAAATTTTAGATTTGTTCAATTCTTTTAATTAAAATTGAGGCTTACGCCTCATACCGCCTCGAGGCTTACACCTCGCCTCTTCAAGAGGAAAAGCCTCGAGGCCGCCTTTTGCCTTTTAAAACCTTGGTTATTACGTGATTGGAAAGCTGTTCTTCATTAGTTTTTGTTTGATGGGGGCCTTCTCATCCCCCAGCCTCTAGGCTGTTGCTTCTGCTCTTTATCAATACAATTCTAATAATTCCTGAAAAAAAATATCTATATAAATATATATATATATATCGAGAGGATAGGAGCAATTGAAGATGCCTCAGCCGGAGTATAAACCCAAGTTCGTGTGTTTTTTGTAAGCAGGCAGAGGAAAGTCAAAACCAACGTCTTTTAGGTGTGCCTTTTGAGTCCTAATGTTGGTTACCCTTAAGGAGTTTAGGTGCAATTGAGTGTTCAATAACCCTACTAGAGAAACGTGATGCAGCTACTAATGGGTTTTTCCAAAAGGAAGGTCATTATCTTTGTAGCCAAATGTTATTAATTAAAACAATCTACAACTCAAAAGAAAGCATCTATTATGAAAAGAAAAGATATCTTATTGTCTCACTACATCGATTCCCTCTCTCTAACTCGCTTTATAGTTTAAGATGTTATCATGAGGTATGAAACAAAGAGGCCCATAGCAGAAATTTTAATTCTTGTGATGAAGAAAAACTGATATCGAGAACGATGTTTTTAGTTTTCCAAACCACCAAAGAAGCAGCTGATCAAACCTGAGTTGGCTGCAAATTCATAGAATGGATCCTTGGGCCTGTGGGTTATTGAAAAAACAGAATTGTCTAGCTTACAAAAGTCAATACACACTATTTAAGTTTTCATTCTGAATTCCAGCACGATAATTTCGTAAGTGGGAAAAATGTAGAGATTTACCCAATCGGTCGAACCCTTTGTCTAAGTTCTGAATATATAATTATTTTACTTGGCCCACAAAGAGTCATATCATTAATTTCATTACTAGTTGATTATGTAACTCTTCTAGAATGGAACCCATTGGTCGAATAATGTGTGCTTTTCTTTGCAATTTTGCCTTAATAGTTACTAAAGGTTTCTGCGTTTCAGAAATGCTCTTGTTGAATAAATTGCTCAAGTCCACTTTTAAATGATCTCTTACTTTTTTTTCAACCTCTTTTACGGGAACATTTCGGCTCTCTCTTCTGCAGGATGCCTTTGGTTCTGAAAGAAGGAAAGCTAAAATGCTTAATTTTTCCATTGCATATGGCAAAACCCCTGTTGGCCTTTCCAAGGATTGGAAGGTACTTTCAAAACTAAATTTCGGTCAAATATTCCAAATATCGTAAGTTGCTAATTGGCAGTGGTTTATACCACCATCCAGGTTACTGTGGAGGAAGCAAGGCAGACGGTTGACTTGTGGTATAATGAAAGAAAAGAGGTTCGAATTTGGCAAGAACTTCGAAAGAAAGAAGCCGATGAGAAATCGTGCGTTCGCACATTGCTGGGACGAGCTCGTCGCTTTCCTTCAATGAAGCATGCTACTCGTGCCCAAAGAGGGCATATAGAAAGAGCTGCTATCAATACTCCTGTGCAGGTTTTTTCATTGACTTTCTTTATTGGCTTTTTCTCGTCCCAGTCTCCAATGTTAAACCCGGTTCATGAACGTCGGTCTGTTACAGGGTAGTGCTGCTGATGTCGCCATGTGTGCCATGTTGGAAATATCTAACAATTCAGGTTTGAGGGAACTTGGATGGAGGCTGCTTTTGCAGGTAATTCATCACTATCTTTTTGCAATTTGGTTGCTTATTACCTATTATGATGCTAAGGCTTGTTTTGGAAGACTGTTTTCAAAATACTCTTTTGCTTTTAAGTTATCATGCAATAACCCAACCTTCTGTGTAAATGTGATCTATATAGTTTTTTTCTTGAGCTACCTCTTTCTATAATTATTGACAACTTTTGTCGAGGATTAATAAACAACCGCTCAACCTAAAAGCTTAAGCTAATGAATTGGGTAAATTTAATTCATAGATTGGATATCTAACACTCCCCTTCATTTTGGGCTTAAAAAATTGCACAAGGTCCAATAAGTAGAGATCAATATAATTGGGAAAGAAACAACAATTTAGGGATTCAAGCACAGGATCGCTTGTTTTGATACCATGTTAATTGATAAGAAAAGAAAATAATTCTTACTTACTTTTAAAGGATTAAAGTATTGATACAAGGCGAGCTACGAAGGAGAAAAGGAAAGAAACCCTTGCCTGATAAGAAAACACTTACCATTAGAACAAGGAAACCTAATCTATTAAAATCTAAATACAATAGGAAATTAAAATATAATTTAACAACTTTGTTAAAAGATGTAGCTGTATATAAAATAAGTTAACATGTGGTGAATACCTATAATCCATGGTTAGTAACAAGCATGCATCTTAAAGCCTAGGGGAATTCTTGGTTTGACTTGTTGGCGAAAATCGGCTTAACCAACCTAACAGATCAGGAAACCAACTAATTGATTCAACCAGACCAACAGAAACTGAACCTGATCAAAATATTTTTGGTTTCAAGATTTTTAAATTTGAATACACCAACTTATGTTGGTCAAATTGGTTTGTGGTCCCTCAGGGCTTTCTATATAAATATAAGAAATGCTTATATGAACTAACACTTCTCCTGGAAGTCAGGTCCATGATGAAGTGATCTTGGAAGGACCGACCGAGTCTGCAGAGGTTGCTAAGGCCATTGTTGTCGAGTGCATGTCGAAACCCTTCAGTGGAAAGAACATTCTCAACGTCGACCTTGCGGTGGATGCCAAGTGTGCACAAAACTGGTATTCTGCCAAATAGATTTCACCAAAAAAAGTTTTCCAACCAAACTAACGTACATCAAGCAACCATCAGTTCAACTCTGGATTCCTTTCATGTTTCTGTTGGGTGGCTGATGTGAAATTTTCCCCACGTTGATCCTCTCCTCCTTGATGTGATAATAGTTCAGCCAAATGGGGCTGGCTTGTGAGGAATGAATGATATGATTCCACACCTCTTGGGGGCAATTCTGTAATTTACATGTCTGAAGGTAGGCCTGTTCTTCTGTGTATAGTAAGGTTTTTGGGTTTTCGGGAGAAATTTTTTGTGAAGAGTTTTCTATGTAACTCGATTCTCCAAGTGTAATATTTTGTAATGGAATCTCTCTTTGTCAATATAACCAATTATCATGTTATTTTCAGATGAACTTGATACTACTGTGAGACTATAGAAAAATATTCTTCTCCTAGTCTAGCTATTGGTACATGAGAATTTTTTTTGTTGGTTATTTCTTTTAAGATTTTTCTCGAGTACAGCATGCTCGAGGATTTGAATATTTGACCTCAAGAAAAACAAATAAATTTATTTACTATTGAGCTATGCTCATATTGACAGGAACATACCAAATTGAATCAAAGCGGACGAGGGTGATTCTTTTATTGATACTAAAATGAATTGAATTGTGACTATAAAATACTATATCTATTAATTGTAAGGTTGAATAATAATTAATAGGTTAAATAACAAGTTTAATCTCTAAACTTTTAAAGATTGTCTAACAAGTCCTTAAATTTTTAACATAGATTATGGATCTATAAAAACACACAATCAAAATTGAAAGTTTTTCAGTCAATTAAAGTCCAAATTGAAAGTTTGAAGAGTCAATTAAAGTCCAAAAAATCGTTAAATAAAATCATGAAAGATGGACTAAAACTGACTAATATAAATTCTACCATTACTTTAATCTTTTTTCACATCTCACAAGCTTTCACAAAGTTTCTATCATTTAAGATCCGTTTGATAATATTTTTTGTTTTTGCTTTTCTGTTTTTAATTTTTGGTTTTTGGTTTTTGATAACAATTTTTTGTTTTTTGTTTTTAAAAAATAGAAAACCAACATGTTTGGTAACCATTTTTAGTTTTCAATTTTTAAAAAGTTAGAAAATTGAAAAGATATATTAAAAATTCTATGTAGAGTAGATGACAGTGGTATGGGTGCAAGTAAATATGCTCTCAAATTTTTAATCCCAGTCTCCACCTCGTTCTTTAGTATGAGAGATGTTCTTGAAAAAAATTATCGATTTTATAATTGTTTTTAGAATTTAAAAAATAAAAAAGGTGTAATAAATATATATTAATTATTTAAAAATTGAATCGAGGACAGGGTCGGGACATGCATTTCCTATTTTTAGGATTCGATCCTGCGGAAAATTTTGTCATTTTAGAAAGATAAATAAAAAGATTTAGAAAAAAATTAGTGAAAGAAAAGTTAAAAAAAAAGAAAAATTTTAGATAAAAAAAAGTAAAGTAGAGGAAAAGATATATTAAAGGAAAAAAAAAGAAATTAGAAAGAAAGAGAAAAATTAGTGGAAAAAATTTAGAGATAAACAAGATTCAAAATATAATTTTTAGAAAAATAAATAAATACAAAGATAAATAAAAATTAGAGAAAAAAAAATTGAACAAGAAATGGTGATATAAATTTCACAGGAAAAAATAGATTAGGAAGAGAAAGAAAAGTTATAAAATGAAATTTTAGAGAGAAATGAAATTGATATGTTAAAAAAATAATAAAAAATAAAAAATATAAATACAAAGGGATGAAAAGTTGTAGAGAGATAAATAATAATAAACTTTCCAAATATGAAATTTTTAGAGAGAGAAATAAATTTTATAGAGAGAAATTTAGAAATAAAAAAAATGTGGAGTGAGAAAGAAATTTTTTAAAGATAAACAGGAGAGAAAAAAATTTAGTATTAGAAGAAAAATTTGGATTTTGAAAAAGAAACCTAGTTTTGAATTTTTTTTAATTTAAGTAGAATTTCAAAATGATTTTTGAAAGACAACAATCTTGTGTTTCAAAAACTAAAAACAAAAAACGAAATGGTTATCAAATGAGCTATTAGTTTTTCCATTAATATACTAGTTGATACTATCGTATTAAATATTCATCGACATTGACATTTTTATATATTTATGGATTTAACATCAAGGAATAAATCAATATTTTCATAGTATTACAAAAAAAAATTGACAAAATATAAAAAATATCAATAAAATATCACTAATAAAAAGGTAATATTAATATCAATTATTTTAAATTTATTTAGAAAACATGAAATACTTAATTTGTTAATTTAAATAGTTGTTACGAATTTTTTTATTTTTATAATTATTTAGAAAATATATATCGCATATTTCCATGATATAAGATCTCGACATTGAATTCACAAATCACAAGCATACCAAGCTTATTTTTTTGGGCCCCCAAAATCTATCCATCCATCATCAGAGAGATGGCCTTTTTCTCTCTCAAACTCCATCCAACGTCCAAGATCTTCTCTGCAATACGGAGTGGATAAAACCTGCAACTGCAACTTCCAAAACTTGCTCAAAACTCTGCCATGGCTTCCGTCTCCTGCACTGCCTCCATAAATTTCACCCCAACATGCTTCACTTCCCGTTCTTCCTCGAAAATGGGTTCCCGATTTCTTGGGTTTCATTCTAAGCTCGGTTGGACCGCGCCCATCGCCATTGGACCCTCCAATGGGTCTAGAGCTACGTGCTGGTTCAATTTTCGCCAAAATGCCGAAGGTGCCGGCATTTATGGCAGCCAGTCCCGAGATGACTTCAACAGAGACGATGTCGAGCAGGTTCTTTTTCTTTTACTGTCTTCTTTCTTCGGTTTTGTGTGATTATGGATTTCTGTTTCCTGTGATTATTGAAGCAATTTTTTTATTTAGTTTCATTGCTGATTTGAGGCTGATTCTGATGATCTGGAAGTTGAAAATGTGCCTTGTCGTTCTCTGTTTTTCTGCTGAGCTTGCAATTTCATATTATTTTTCTTTCTTATTGCTGAGCAAGAGGGTTTTATTTCTTTATAGTTTTATGATAATGTATGTAGGAAGATTTTGGGTTTTAGTGTGTTAGTCACCAATCTGAAAAGCTTGGAGCATGTTGAACAAAGCTATTGATTTTGGTTCTTTGTTTTTCAAATTTATACTTATTCACTAATCTTGTTTGCCAATTTTTTCAAACTAAAAAACAGTTTTCAAAGATGCATTTCTTAACCAAAGTTTCAGAAGTGTTCTTAACAATAAAAAACTGAATAAAGAAAATATAAGTGTAAATAGTTTTGCTCATCTTAACAGGCCCTTTGAGATTTGGATATTGATCACAAGGATACTGTGAAATTAGAAGGAAATCTGTGGAGTTGTTGTAGTTTGAATGTTATTGCCATTGGAGGGATTAGATATGACAAGAAAATTCCAATTTGGCATAACTCAAGAATTTTTTAACCACTCCTTAGTGAATGAAGCCAGCGGAAGGGATTTGAAGTGATGGCAGAGTGTCTACTTTGGTTAAAATTAGAATGCCCTTTGTGGTACTGATATTAGAATATTGTGAGGGAGGGGACCTCAAACTTGTGCAGCCAAATGCTTGTGTGAAAAGTGCTTAGAACTTTCTACTTTCCCTCAAACAAATTTCTTGATTTGCTGTATGTAAGGTAAGAAACTAAAGTATTTCTTCATCCCCGTGTCTCCTTTTGCTTTGGAAATGTGTTGAGTCATAACCTTAGTATGTAATGAGACGAGAACAATACACAATATGAAAGAAAACCCTTAAAAACAGTGGCTTGATTTGACTCGAATTGCACTGGTCAGGACTTGAGACGACTCAAATTATATCATCAAAAGCTGATACGTAGGAGAATCTATTTTGATCTTCTTATTCAATTGTTCATGGTTGGTAAATTTAACTAATGTCTGCTAACTTGCATGCTGTTAAGTCAGCAACTTTTTGTCCATCTGCATACTCTTATAAAAATTGTGTTTACTTTTCAAAATTATTTTAATGTCTGCTATAGATCTGATCTGATTTGAGCCAAACCATTGTATTGTATGTGTCTCAATACTCTCCAAATCAATAGCTGATACCGTGACTTTGAGTCATGATCTCGACATCATCCTTAAATGAAGTTTCGGTTTTTCTAGAAGAAAAGAAAGAAAGAGGATTAACAAGTAAACATTTGGTTGTGCAGTATTTTAACTACATGGGAATGCTGGCTGTGGAGGGTACATATGACAAAATGGAGGCTCTTTTGAGCCAAGACATTCACCCAGTGGACATTTTGCTGATGCTGGCTGCATCAGAAGGGGACAAACCAAAGCTTGAAGAACTATTGAGAGCTGGAGCTACTTATGATGTGAAAGATGTGGATGGACGAACTGCCATTGATAGGGCACCCAGTGAAGAAATCAAAGATTTTATTCTTAATTTTGCTGTTAAGAAAGCATAATTTGGTCTCTCCTTGTTCTTCTTTGGTTTGTTTTTGGGGAGTGGCTATATTTTGATAGGTTTAGAAAGAGGTTTTAAAGATTTGTATTCCACTAATGTTAAATCATATTGTATTTAAATGACACACCTATTTTAATCCATTAGGAAATGGCTTCTAAATTTAAAGTCTTATTTATAAGTGTTTCTATTTCATGTTTTCCACTTTTTTATATATACTAATTTCTTCTGAGTTATTTCTCAAAAAAAAAAAAAAAAATTTCTTCTGAGGTTTTCAATGAAGTCAACTTTTTGATATTTTCTATGTAGTTTATTAGCATGATAAAGTATAAATTATTAGACATCCTCATTCATAAAAATTAGCAATATAAATTAAACAAAAATTGAGAATGTTATCCAGTAGGCTCTAAATCATCTATACAAAATTGTAGCTAACTTAATGGTTCAAGGTTTCAACTTGTTTTCAAGCTCAATATAACCCTACAAAAATTTTACTGCACAGCTTGTTAAAATTTATGAATAAATACTATTGGACAATTTGACATTGAAAATAAAATATATGCTTTTGCAAAAAAATTTAACTGCTTGCTAAAATACTCTGCTAGAACAGACTACTTTTGGCTCCCCCACCTGTGAGCAAAGTGAAAAATTGATCCTCCTCTAACTCACTATCAACTTTTGTTTCATTGAATTGAATTCCAACTGCACTAGACGCAATCGGTTTCGGATTTTTCACTGAAACAAATGCTGGTCTCTTTGAGTCCGATTTTTTCGCACCAACTGAGGAGGGGCTTGAGTTCATGAGCAAACTACCTTCTTGGGGCAACAATGTCTTGCTCGAGGTCTCCGCAGGACAGACCGAACCGTCTCTTGTTGTGGTATTATCTTCCTTGGAGAGGCTTGCTAGCAAGTCATTCTTACTCATTTTCATAAGGTCAACACCTTCAATGCTTTGATTTGCATCTGCCTGCTTGATATCAGATTCATCATCTACACCCAAAATGAAGCAATACAGTAAGGAAGCAAACTTGGGTTTATTTTCTTTTTGAGATGAGACGAAACTAAGATCAAGACTGCATACAAAGAATTGAAATCTTACCTTCAAGAAAAGATTCAATGCTCTGATATCGTACAGCTGAGGTGGCCGAAGAAACACTTGGTCCAGGATGTTCTTCCCAATTCCTAGTCTCAATTTTTTGTTTCGTCTCTTGCAACACAAATTTGTCTTCTTTCCAAACACATTCTAATAAGACAAATTCATCATTTGTTGGGAAGAATTCTCGAAAGACCTGTAAATAGATTTGAAAATAATTTTAAAACTTCTACTTTTTGAAGAGAAAATTAGAAAGGAAGGGAAGAGTGGAGCACGTATACCTCAATTCCTTCCTGGTTTATTCTAACTATATGTTTCTTTTGCGAGATAGATGAAACCATGTTGAATACCGAAACGACATTGAGTAATATCTATACAACAAGAAAAAGGAAAAACAAATGCTCAATGGAAATGCAAACCTCATTCTCATAAGCATAGAGGAACTCAAAGTCTGACAATAGTAATTTTTGTTACAATGTCCGTTGCAGAATAATCACAATGTATGGTCAACTAGTCATGCAAATAAAATCCTAAAAATATTTGCAAGCATACAGTTCTTAAGAAAATTCTAACCTTGACCATTGTCAGCAGGTCCCCCCACCTATTACTTAACCAAGAAATATTTCATTTCCTAAAGACTAGGATTCAAAAACTTTCCCCATCCCTTGAATGAGAGATTCAGCCATCGCTTTTCAGGAAAATGAAATCAGTGATCAGTCAACCGATATACTCGAATACAAAATGCCTTCTGCTTCTCTTAAATATTAAATAATAAAAATGGAACTTACTTGTTGAACTAACACCCGAATCCGCGCCAGTAATGCCAAAATCATAAAACAAAAGCCTGTGAAAAACATTCGAGCAAGCAATATAGATATCTCGCTGTTAAATAGTCAAGGGTGACATTTTGCATAATGCATTTCTGCAAATTAGTTTCCATGATCCAACAACAAATAGCTCTAGCTAAGAAGAAATCATGTCAAAATAACTGTCACTTATGCAGAGAAGTACTAAACAATTGTGCATGATACAAAACATTGGTATTATATACAATAATCTCTAGTGCATCAGGCGGAAGATTTTAAATGCACCAAATTAAAAGCAACGATGAAAATATTAAGAGGCAGAAACTGAAAACAAGGCACTCATTTCACATAACTACCATCTAGTGGGGATCCATCGTCACGTGCAAAATGCAACAAAGATGTAAAAATGAAAAGTAGGCTGGTGCAAGAATCCAAAACAATGAAATATATCGGTATGATAAAAAACCTTTTCACACGCAAATGTCTATAAAAATTGAAAGATGCTGAGATGGTTTGCTGCAGAAATACAAGTTAACAACTTCACATTTTCTATCAAGTAAAACATGAAGTTACATATTGTATTTTCTTGTCAACGAGCTTTTCATGGATAAGTTAACCAAGTAAAATAAGCTAGCTTTCATACATAAAACTGTGTAATGCAGGGCTTGCTAATTGAATAGCTATTGAAGAACTCCATCGAAACACCATTTTAAAGATTCACATGGAAACTATAGTGAATTTGAGCAAATAGAAAGCAGCAAGCAAAACCAACAGAGCCATAGTGCATTGTACCAATAGATAAAAAAGGATACGTAGCTGCCTTGAAAATTGGCTCTACCATCTGCAAGAGATTTGGAAAAACATCCAATCACTACTTTGGGACGAGGTGCAATCCATGAAATAAAGTGAAAATGATTTGTCCTCTTTGGAGTAATTTTCCCGTAACTTCAGGATCAGGCCCCACTATGGTCCTATTAACAAGAATAACTCTTCATTGACCTCTTATGAAGATAGTTGATGGACATTATTTATAGAAAAAAAGCCCAACTACTAGAAAACCAGTTTTTATGAGTGAAAATAGAACGTTTTACATTGAGGAAAATAGTTTTAGTTAAATGAATCTATATCCTTTTTTTTTTCAATTGAAACATAAACAAATAGAAGGGGAATAGAAGTTTTATATAAATGCCCCTAACTAGTCATACAAAGAAGAAAAACTCAAGGGAAAGATCACCTCTGACAGTAACCGTGCAGCCCCCAGAAGCCGTTCCATGAAATTATATTTCCCAACTTCACATTTCCTCCGTTTCAAACTGTAATAAAATGGAAAGTCCAAGCGGAAGATCAAAGGAACAATATATCTCACTTAGTCTAGACATTCTCTTTTTATATTCCTTGGACAGAAAATCCACAGGGAGAAGGAATTCAAAATCTAATACCTTTCTAAAAGATGAATCTTTTGCTTAGGTTTCTTTCCATCGATAACTTGAAAGCAGGAACTTACCAACTCCTCCAACTTGGTAGCCTGTAGAAGTCTTAAATCTCTCCTTACCTAAAAATGTATAGAAGCAAGACAAAATTACAGTCAATGGCAAAAGCCTCAAATTCTTCATGCAACAATTAATGAGCTATCACACAAACTAAACTACAGATGACATCTTGTTTCTGAATCTTAGTGTCCACTTTTCTTCCAACTGGTGTAATCAACATGAACATGTATCTACATAAACTAACATATATATTTATAATCTACCCAAAAAAACACATATACAGTAAAGCAAAATTTGACTACTCTTTTAGAAAAAACCCATGTATTTCTCTTCTTTCAGTTAAGTTTTCTACTCTCAACCATAACAGAAAGCTCCATTAGAAGGGGGAAAAATGAAAACCTGCAAAAGATAACGAAAATAGGAACTCCGGCGGTGCTGGTTCTTATTCTTATAAATCATTTTGTGTAGAATGCCACTTTCTAAGTGGAGCTGGCCAAGCAAAGATGCCAACTTCTCCTCAAGGTTCTCAGCATCAGAAGCAGCCATGGAATCTCCAGAAAAATTAGTTATTAGAAAACCAAAACCTAAGAAATACAAACACGAATTCAAATTAATGCTAGCTGCAGGGTTGTAATGTTAAAGTTGGTTGTACATGATTTACACATCCCGGTAAAAACGCACATCTCACCTCTTGCAAATTTTTTGTCACATTGTTGGCATTGGATTGAAACACAAACAATTTTCACATGCTGTGAAATGATACTGATTTGACTATAAATCAATGTGATTCAAATTAAACTTTGAATATGAAAGCGTGATTAGTGCCAAATTTGAATTGAGTTTCAAGCCATACCGATATGTTCCAAATACCTTGAAATAAATCAAAAGAGTCAAAGAAAAAGAAAAAGAAAAAGAAAGACAAGGCCAATGACTACTCAACATTATGTTTTCTTGCAATATATTGTCATGTATTGTAATGCCAAAATCAAGCAACAAATCATGGAAGCACAAGTTACAAGCCACTGAACAACACCGATACATGCCAAATACCTTGAAATAAATCAAAAGAGTCAAAAGAAAACCAAAAATATACAAGGCCAATGACTACTCAACATTCTTTTCCATTTTTCTTACAATATATTGCAGTGTAGTGCAATGCTAGAATCAAACAAAAAATCATGGAAGCACAAGCTTCAAGTCATTGAATAACACCAATATGTCCCAAATCCTTGAAATAACTACTTAAGCCATTTAGTTTTTTTTCTTGCAATAGATTCCAATGTATTACAATGCAATAATCAAGCAAAAAATCATGGAAGCAGAAGTTTCAAGCTATTGAATAGCACCAATACATTCCAAATGCCTTGAAATAAATAAAAATGGTCAAAGGGAAACAAAAAATTGTTGAATTAGTTAGAAGTTAAGATTATGTGGACTTAGTTAGAAGTTGTTTTAAAGTTGTTTAGATTTTGTGTTTAAATTTAGCAAATAAATCTCCTTTTTTGTTAAGGAAGTTAGGAGGTTATTCCTAGATTTTGTTTCCTCTTGTAACCTATAAATAGTGTCTCTATTCCTCATCTTTGATCAATCAATTTGAGAATTTATTTCTTCTCTCTTTTCTCGTGTATGTCTCTCTGGTGTCTCTATCCTTAGTTTTTATGGTATCAGAGCTAGGTTTAGA
>NW_019104560.1:113454-142825 GCF_001995035.1 Momordica charantia | reverse complement strand
TAACCTATAAATAGTGCCTCTATTCCTCATCTTTGATCAATCAATTTGAGAATTTATTTCTTCTCTCTTTTCTCGTGTATGTCTCTCTGGTGTCTCTATCCTTAGTTTTTAAAAAAATATATATAAAGACCAATAACTACTTAACATTCTGTTTTCTTTCTCGCAATATATTACAATATATTGCAATGCCATAATCACGCAACAAATCATGAAAGCAAGTTTCAAGCCGTTGTATAACACCGATATGTTCTAAATGCCTTGAAATAAATCAAGAGAGTCAAAAGGAACACCAAAAAATAAAGGCCAATACTACTTAACATTCTTTTCTTTTTTTTCCTTGCAATATATTGCAATGCCAGAATCAAGCAGCAAACCACAAGTTTCGAGTTATTGAATAATACCGATATGTTCCAAATGCTTTTAAATAAATCAAAAAGAGTAGAAGGAAAAAAAAAATTACAAGCCAATAACTACTTAACATTCTATTCTTTCTTGCAAATTTCAATGCCAAAATCAAAGAACAAATCAGAGAAGCACAAGTTTCAAGTGGGAAACGGCGACTACAGAGACTGCAACTGCCGCGACCGCAGCCACCCAAGCCGGAGAGGGCGAGGCGGAGGAGGCAGTATATGAAAACTGGGGAGCCGCACCTGAGTTCGCCGTCGCCTGAGGTGGAGTTCGCCGTGAAGGACCGATCTCTCGCCGGAGTGCGCCGTCGCCTGAAGCTGGGAACTGCAGAGATTTTGTTTTAGGTTGAAGGAAGGTCCGTTGTGTTAGCTTTCATAAAAAGGGCAATTTAGACATTTTCCCTCTAAAATGTCCTAACAGTCTAAGGAATAAAAAAGTGGCCGGGAATCCTAAAGTTCCTATCTTATTATCTTAAATATTTTTTTAACGATCACATATTTTTCTTCTTAAAAAAAAATATAATTTAATAATATGATAAATAAATTTCACCTCCTATAACATTAATTATGTAATTATCTTTTGAAAAAAATATTAAAATTAAAATGAAATTTATAATTAGTATTAATAACTTTCTTTTAAAAAAGAGTTTTGACTTCTACCAAATAACATAAAAAATTAATATATGCAGAATTAATATAAAAAAACAAAATATTAAATTAATAAAAATAAATTTATTATAAAAATGGATTATATTAAATTAATATATAAATTATATTAATATATTAATAAAGGCATTTTTGGAACGATTACATAAATTTAAAACATTCCAAGAATAAATCTTCCAAAAAAAGATGTGGCTATTCAAATATTCTCAGATATTTTTATAAATTTTCATGCAGAACAAATATGGCTATCTAAAGATGTTGGACATCCAAAATTCCAGCATCTAAAATTTCAGACGGGTATCTACATTCCCGAAAAACAAACGGCCCCTTAGTTCAAGGTTTCAAAAAAGATGCATGAGATTAAGATGCTTGGGATTAAGATACCTGAGAAACAAAGATAAGTGTGTTTGGTTGTATATATGTGCAGGATTAAGATGTATGAAAATATATATATATGTTTATTTTGTGTGATTACTCTAGAAATATGCATTTTATGTGATTGTAAATATTGATTAATAACAAATCAAATTTAAATCAAAAAATAAATGATGTAAATTAAATTATTTTATATTAGCATTCTAAATTTTAAATTAACAATTTAGCTATATTGACAATTTAGCACAATGATAAATTGAATAATTAATATTAAATGTTATTTAATTAAAATTCAATATATTCATTTTAGCAAAATGATATATTTGTATAAAGCTTTAAAATCAATCAAAATTAAACTCCCAACAGTTAATTTAGATTAATTAATTTATCTTTATTAAGTTAAAATAATTATTATTTAAAAAAATATGTTTTAATTTAAGTTTCACTCGTTAATAAATATATTATAAATAATATATCTTAATTTATGCTGTTGGTTTTATTTAGCAATCAATGTTAATAATTATCATTTTATGTGTTGGACAAAATTAATCATTTTCATCTTATTATTGCATCAATTATATTTTTTATAAAAAAATTAAGTATACATTTTAATAAATTAATTTATTACAATAGAATAATTAGTTTAGTACATTATCGGTAAAATTTTAATGTTGTTTATTAATTATAAATTAAATTTAAATATTTTAATTAATTAATTTAAATAAAATAAAGTAAAAAACATTAAAATAATAATTTATTTAAAAGAAGAAAGATAAGAGTCTGACACAAAACCCATGGACAAACCCATGAAACTGAGAGGGAAAAGAAAACTCTTGTCCATGGGAATAAAGGATACTTGAGAATAATCTATTCCCAAGAAACATTTTCAAATCGGGTTTTACTTGCTCATGCCCATTTCCATCTAGAAAACTCCCCAACGAAATGGCCCCTTAGGGTTTTTGGGCTGACTAGCCCTTTTTTCAGAACAAAAATGGTTTTTACCATTCTTTAAAAAATTCAAGCTTTCTAATCTTATGCTTATGTCATTTTTTTGAAATTAGGGGTGAAAGGATCCAAACCTGGTCGGTTTGGTTCGGTTATGTTAAATATTGATTCGACTCGCTCCGGATCTAACCAACCAATTCGTTTTAAAAATTTTACCCTACTTTTTCTTTGTCACTTATTTCTTTCTAATTTCCAGCTACCTCCCTTCCCTCCCCCACTCCCCTTCCTCACTTCCTTTCCCCCTCTCTCAGGTGGTAGTGATGATGCTGACTGGCGGCAATGACGATGATAGAGATTTACAGCAGCGGCAAAAGAGATCCATGGCAGCGACGAGAGAGACGCCACCTCCCTTTTCTTTCATCTCTTCCTTTTTATTTTGAAGATGAGTTTTATTCAAGGTAGATTTTGATGGAGGTCTCTAATTTCTTATTTTGAAGGTAGGTTTCATTTTGAGTGTGGGTTATTTGATTTTGAATTTTGGTTTTGATGTATTTTGAAGGTGGATTTTATTTGGAAGTTGGGTTTTGATGTATTTTGAATAAGGTGGGTTTTGATGGAAATCTCAGCGGGTTCGATCTTGAAGGAGGTGGATTTCTATGGAAGTAGATTTTGATTTGAAGATTGGAATGTGAGTTTTTATTTTGTTTGAAGGTGGGTTTTGAGAGGAAGAAAGAGGAGGAAAAATCAAAATCTACTTTTTTTTCTTCTTCTTGATCTGCAATTGAAATAACCCATTAGTTTACAAGAGAAACAAAAACAAACCCAAAATCTGTGGATCTTTTTCTCTCTATTTTGTTTGACTTCTAAGAAACTAGAAGGAAAAAAACAACCTTTTTGGCTTACCGATTGAAAATTTTTTTGGGCTTATGAGGTTTTGAAGGGTGGGAGAACATTTTTGGCTTATCGATTGAAGACTTTTTTGGGTTTCTGAGGGTTTGAAGGGTGGGAGAGCGTAAATTAAAGAGACAGAGAGAAATAAAAAAAAAACGACATCGACCCTACCCGAATCGACCAATTTACACCTGTAAGATTTATTAAAATCCAAAATTCAAATTCAATTTGAATTTGAAATGGGGGAGCAGTTAAGTAACTGTTCCTCCCCTAAAATCCCTCATCTCTCTCTCACTGTATCAGAATGTGTATGTGTGATACGTGGGGTGGGAGGGTCTTTGAGAAAAAGCCACAAAGAGAGAATTTGGTAGTGAGATTTTTTATACCCGAGAGAACACAGAGTTCTACTATCTCAAATTCTTCACCACTTGAAGAATTCAGGTTGTGAAACGTGAGATTTTTCCATTCGTGATTGATCTCCGATCGCTACTTGGTTTTTGTGGATTTCGCTGCGACACTACAAAAGGTTAGTATTCAACCCAACGAAAAACCCAACATTGGTATAAGAGCATTGGTTCCTACAAGTTGAACATGCGGAATGGATGCACTCTACTTTTGCATGATGTGTTGTATGCACCTGATATTCGGTGAAATTTGCTTTCTGTTACTGTTCTCCTTAAACTTGGTTACACATTTACTTTGACTGAAAACTTATTAACTTTGCCTTTGAACAGTATACTATGTGGTTATGGTTTCATATTTAATGGTTTTATTGTATTGGAAATTATGCAAGTTTTTCTCTTATAACATCATCTGTTGATGCAAATGTTGACATGACTATGTTGCATGCTAGATTAGGTCATATAGGTCAACATAGAATGATTAGATTAGCTAAAGAAGGTTCATTAGGTCAATTTGACAAAATAGAATTACCTTTATGTGAAAGCTGTCTGGAGGGAAAAATGACAAGAAAACCATTTGGTAAAGAAACTAGGGCCGAAAATCCATTGCAATTTTATGGAAGCACATATTTTACTACTTTCATAGGTGATTTCACACGTTATGGTCATGTTTATTTGAATTCTCACAAGTCTGAAGCATTAGAATGTTTTAGAAAATTTGTAAACTTGGTGGAAAATCAATTAGATAAAAAGGTTAAGGTCTTAAGAACTGATCGAGGGCGTGAATATCTATCTAATCAGTTTAGGTAGCTATATGACGAAAAGGGTATAATAAGGTAGCTAATTACTCATCGAACACCACAATAGAATGGAGTAGCTGAAAGAATAAATATAACTTTTCTTGAAATGGTCAGGTCAATGATGACTCAAGTGAAATTGTCAATCACCTTTTGGGGTGATGTTCTATTGACCGCTACTTATAATCCTTAATCACGTGTCTTCCAAATCTGTTGCTTCCACACCCTATGAGTTATGGACTGGTAGAAAACCCGACCTTAGTGGTCTAAGGCTATGGGGTTGTGCTGCTTATGTACATGAGTCATCACATCCACATGGAAAATTAGGTCCAAAAGGTAAAAAAGAGTATATTTATAAGATATTAAGAACATTAAAAAAGGTATGGTGTATTCATTGGTGAACAAGAAAGTGAGAGTGTAACTGAATTTCAATCACGAGATGCTACTTTCTTGGAGAATAATTTTTCAAGGAGAGGTGAGATCAGTGATGAGATATCTCTATTTGAAAATTATAATCAAAATGATTTGCTTTCATCAAATCCATCGTGTGATAGTCTCAATACTGTACGAACAGTATCTCATCCAAGTAGGAGATATCTGAACACTACATGTGATTTGGACGAACCACAAACCACTCGTGACTCAATTGATCAGTTGTCACGTGATTCAATGGAATCAACATGTGAACAATTAATAGAACCACAAATAAGGCGTAGTAATCGTGGTAGAATACCAAAACGTCGTTTTGATGATGAAATTTATATGATTACACCCGATGATGATGAAGAACCGAGAAGTGTTCAGGGAGCTCTTCGATGCCGCAATAGAGCGAAGTGGATGAAAGCAATGGAAGAAGAAATAGAGTCAATGAAAGTTAATAATGTTTGGGAGTTAATCGATCTCCCAAAATGACGCAAAGTAATTGGCAACAGGTAGATTCTTAAGATTAAGCGCAAGGCTAATAACTATATTGAAAGATATAAAGCTCAACTTGTAATAAAAGGATCCACACAACAGGAAGAAATAGACTATGATGAGACTTTCTTACCTGTTGTGAGGTTTACCTCTATAAGGCTCATTCTAGCCATAGTCGCCGATTTATATTTGGAATTACATCAAATGGATGTGAAAATGACATTTCTAAATGGTGAATTAGAAGAACAAATTTATATGCAGCAATCCATCGGTTTTGTTATTGAAGTACAAGAAGATAAAGTATGTAAATTAATGAGGTTAATTTATGGCCTTAAACAATCTTCGAGACAGTGATACATCAGGTTTCACTAAGTAATCATCTCATATGATTGATGCGGACTAGTATCTCAAAATAAACAAAGATAAGTTTGTGATTCTTTCACTATATGTGGATGACATACTGTTGGCTAGAAAGGATAAGAAGTATGTGTTAGCCATTAAGGAATGGTTGGCCTCAAACTTTCAAATGAAATATATGGGTGAGACAGCTTATATACTTGGAGTTAAGATTGAAAGAGATCGCTCCAAAAGGATGTTAGCCCTGTCACAAGGCCAATACATCCAAAAAATTATTGAAAGGTTTAATATGCAAGATTGCAAACACATTGATACTCCTATCGCAAAAGGCGAAAATTTGAGTTAAAGAATGTGTCTTACAATTCATGAGGAAATATAGCTCATGAGAAAAGTTCCTTACCAGAGTGCTATTAGGTGCCTCATGTACGCTATGGTGTGTACGAGACTACTTCGTATCTCAAAGACACTATGAATTATTCATTGTGCTACCAAGGAAACAATTCAAATTAGAAGGCTACTCAGACCCTGATTGGGGAGGGGATATGGATGAAAGAAAATCCACCTCGAGATATATCTTCTTACTCAATAAATGAGTAATATCTTGGAGTAGCAAGAAACAAACTTGTATAGTCTTGTCTACAATGGAAATTGAATTTGTGGCATTTTTAGCACGGTACAAAAAGCAGTATAGCTTAACAGATTCTTAAGTTATTAGGATTTAAAGAAAGTACATCGGACTCAATATTGGTAAACTGTGATAGTCAGACTGCTATAGCTTTCACGAAAGATCTCGAATATCACTCTAAGACAAAACACATAGATATCAAATACAATTTTGTTAGAGATATGATTGCATAAAATGCAGTAAATGTGTAATATATATCAACGACCAACATGGTTGCGGACCCCTTTACTAAGGCTATTTCTAGAGATGTATTTAATAGCCACATTAAATCTTTAGGATTGCGAATGCTTTAAGTTCGCATTTCTGAACAAATTGTATTGTGTATTTTAAACTATGAAATAAAGTTTTGTACTTTATTATGCATACACACAAAATGTTTAGTACATTTAATGAGAAGTATGTCGGACAGTAGATTAGTTCTCTCACACGAGCAATCGCTTTTATAACTTGTGTGTCAGTTAGAAATGAGATAATTTTAAGCAATTTTAATGTTGTAGTAGTACAATAAAATATGAGAGCAAGTGCTAGCTTAAAATGAGATATCGCCTTGATATGTGATCAAGATGAGATTATATTATGATCGAATATGACAAATCTCATTATTCACCTTAAACTATCTTTGAATGCCAGATGGAAGTCTTGTTATCATTAGTTGATAAATTATTAAGGTAGAGTTGTGGACTCAAGTTAGATATTGAGTATATTTGAACTATCATCTGTACAGTATTTAGTTGAGACATATGCTCTAACGAGATAGAGTAAAATATTGTAACACGTGTTTTATACAACATGTGCACAATTTGACTACCAAGGGTAGCAGAAGTTAATTGATCTCTACTTCTTTGTTGTGTGGTACCCGTGAGATTAAGAAATCTCCACAAGTACCCTTGTGGCCTTTTTGGCTATAATTTTGAAATTCTACTACAATGTTAGCTTTCTTACAGAGATTGCCAATGGTTATGAATGATTCGATCTAATGAGATCTATCTAGAAAGCAGTTATTTGTGAATAAAATCTTTTAGAACTGGAAGATCATTTCAAGCGTCACATTATAGTGTATTCACAGGTCAACCAATTATATTTTTGTAATATGATTGTGAATACACACATATATGTGAAATTAATATTTCAAAAGTGATTATGAGTTGTGATAATGTGACTAAATGACTTTAGGGCACTTCATATTAACTCTACTCAATTATTCAAGTCACTTTACATACTTAATAGTTGTAAAGTGACTCGCTCTCGAAATTAAAGTATTACGGTCACACAATCTGTTTTTCTTGTACGATAGTTGATGCTGGTGAACTAGAATGTGTTTCCTATTTTTGAGACATTAAAAGAGTCCCCTAAAAAGATGAGACATAGTTTTTTTTTTGTGTGGTCCGTCCATAATGAAAGTACATCGTGTGCAAGTGGAAGATGTAAGATTTATTAAAATCTAAAATTCAAATTGAATTTGAATTTGAAATGGGGTTCCTCTCTCTCTCTCACTGAATCAGAATGTGTATGTGTGATACGTGGGGGTGGGATGGTCTTTGAGAAAAAGTCGCAGAGAGAGAATTTGGCAATGAGATTTTTTCTACTCAAGAGAACACAGAGTTCTAGTGTCTCAAATTCTTCACCACTTGAAGAATTCAAGCTGTGAAACATGAGATTTTCCATTCCTGATTGATTTTCGATCACTACTTGGTTTTCGTGGATTCCGCTGCAACGCTACAAAAGGTTAGTATCCAATCCTACGAAAAACCCAACAACACCCCTAGGTGAAATTATATATTTACCCTTCTTCTAATCTACTACTCTTCCTCAAATCACTTATTTTTCTCTTTCATTATCTCTCTCTATCGATTTTCTCTCTCAATCCCAAAATCTTCTTCTCTCTTTCTTCTTCTTGATTTTCCTATAATTTTTTCTTGAAATCTAATTTTATTCTCTCAATTTTTTGTGAGAAAATATTTTCTCGAAACTTATTCTTTTCTTCTCTCGATTTTCTTATGTGATTTTCTATGCTCTCTCATACTTTTCTCTTCCAGTTATTAGTCCAAGTGAGCCACACTTATATTTCCTTTTTTTGTTTTTAAATAAATTAACTTGTAGCTCAGTTCCTCAATTCCCATATGAACGCTCTTCCAATAAATTACAAGAGAGAGAGAACAAAGTAAGTGTCCATAAAGGAACAAAGCAACTGTTATGTAACAAATTCAATATCTATTTTACCCAACCAATATAATAAACATTGACCCATCTATACAACAAACTTAATAACACTTCCAGTAAATAAATAAACATCATAAAAATGTAAAATAAAAAAAACAGTAGGGAGAAATTAGAATCACCCAAAGATGAAAAAGGAAACAGAGAAAATATAAAAAATGGGGATGAAACAATCTTGCTCTCTCTCACATCCTCTCGATCTCAGTCAAATCCTCTCAAACTCACTCATACCTTCACGCTCTCGCTCACGATCTCGCTCTCACTCACACTCTCACTCTCACTCACGATCTCGCTCATGATTTTGCTCTCGCTCACTATCACGGTCTCACTCTCGATTAGATCTAGTCGATCTCAGTCAAATCTTCTCTTGGTCACGATCTCACTCTCGCTCACTATCTCGCTCTCTGTTAGATCCGAGAGGTGGTCTATGTGGAGTGAAAGAGACGTTGGATTTTAGAGAGAGAGTGAGGGTGTAAGGAAGAGGGAGGGAAAAAGGCGCTGGATTTTAGAGAAAAAGAGAGGGGTGTAAGGAAGAGGGAGGGAAAGAGGCATTGAATTCTAGAGAGAGGGGGTGTGAAGAAGACAGAGGGAAAAAAGACAATGGATTCTAAAGAGAGGGGGTGTGAAGAAGATAGAATGAAAGAGGTGGGCGTGGAGCAAGGGGTGTGAGGAAAAGAGAGGGAAACCCAATTTTTAGGGAAAAGGGGGTGTGAGGAAGAGAGAGAAAGATTAATTTTTTGGTTGGAAAATCGAGAGGGAGATGGAAAGACGAAATAATAATAATTACAAAAGAGAGAGAAATAATAAATGATTTGAGGAAGGGTAAATAAATAATTTCACATAAAAGTGATGTAAGCAAACGATTAAAAAACTTAGGTCTTCATAAAAGAGACAAAAATAAAATCTGACTTGGAAAAAATGCTACTTTTGTTGATATTCCAAGTATTTAACACCTTAAATTTGTCTTAGTTTTGGCAATTTATCGTGGAAATTTGAAAAATATATTTCAAATTTTTTTAAACACATAATTTAGAAGGAAAAAAAGTTAAGGGTCGACTTGGTAACCGTTTTTTTTCTTACACAAAAATACTCTTGAATTTTAGGTTGTTTTTAAAGAATTTTAACGAGGGCTAAAATGAAACTTTTTTAAATGATAAGGATATAATTGAAATATATTCTAAATGTTTATTGACATAAATGATATATATAAATTTTGCTACATGTACCACTATTTTACAAGTCACTTTCACGTCATCTTTTTGTCTTTTGTTAATGGAAAAGTTGACGGCAGGGTAGTTTTGAAACAAGTTTTGAAGTTTAAAAGTAAAAATGAAAGTTTTTTTAGAAGTATTATTAAAACTTATTCTAAAGCTCATGGGTATTTTGTGTAATTATCTTTATCTTAAATTGATTTGATGAATAAAGTATAGAAGGAGAGAGAAGAGAATGAGATGAATTGGAGTAGTAGGAATACTGTACATATAGTGATAGAAAGGTCAAAATAGATTTTTATTTTCTAAACAACATACTACGCCTTCCACGTACGCTTGACTGATCTTAACTCTCTCCAAGTGCCCGTGAGTTTGACAGAATCAAAACCTGAAAATTTTATTTAGAAAGAATGTAGTTAACAAAAACTCAAGCCCGTGCCCAAGCTGGCTGGACGACGACGACGTGTATGGGGTATGTTGTGGGCTTACCCCAAACCATATTTACAAGTCCACTATAAGGCTTTAGCATATAAAGTCTCCTCCCAAGGAATAAACTTTCCTATGTGGGACAATGGTTGTTTAAAGGTTTGTTTTACATTGTCATTCCCAACAATCCGCAACGAATGACAACCAGTAAAATAAGAGAAGAGAGTAAAGGATTTTCTGAGCAAAAGGAAAGTAAGTAAACTTAAACATCAATATCTTTCTATTTGAATTAATGTATAGTGAATTAGGGCAACAACCTAAGTAATGAAAGTGAGGTACCTCTTGAACTCTAATAATTGTGGTTGAGACACCCACAACACGTTTAAATCCTTAATTTTGATTCTACGATAGTCATCAAATGCTATTAATGACCATGCACATAAAACCTTGGGTCATCGTAAAATCTTTAGAAAGAGACTTCTTAACTCTTTCATAGAAAGCGACCTCCACCTTCACAGTCACGTTATTGCTTCATCAAGTCTATCATAGATAAACCACTCAAAATTGATCTATGAAGACTTCTTAATATATCTATCAAGTCCATATGTGAACCACTTAAAGAAGTACTGTGGATGCACACAATTTCACTATATCCACCAAGTTCATACACAACCCACCGGAAAGAAGGGTTATAGATTGACACTACATCCATCAAGTATTTCATAAATGGATCATCTGAAAAAATGCTATGAATTTATATAAGTGTGAAACATCATGGTTTAGTCTTATACATCTTGAGACTCTAGAATTACCCTGATTGTTTGGCTTTTGGTGAGAGGATCCGCTAAGTTCTTCTCTGACCTCACATACTCTAAGGAGATAATTCATCTTTCAGTAACTATTTCACAACTCCATGTCTCAGGCGTATATGACGTCTCTTGCCATTGTACACACTACTTTTGGAAATCCCTATAGCAGTGTGAGTCCTAGTGTAGGAATATAAGTACAAATTTCTCCCACAATGACACGTCTGCAAGAAAACCTCTCAGCCATTCAACCTTTCGTCCTGCTAGTTCAAGCGCTATGAACTTAGATTCCATGGGTGGAACGAGTAATATAGGTCTATTTTACTGATTTCCATGAGATAACTCATCCGCCAGAAGTAAACACATATCTAGCAGTGGAACTTATCTCATCATCATTATCTGTAATCCAGTTTGCATTACAATATCCTTCCACAGTATGAAATTTGTTAAAATGAAAACAATAATTAATTGTACCTCTAAGATACCTTAATGAACGATGTTGAGTAGTCCAATGTTCTTTACTAGGGTTATGTGTATATCTAGTCAATTTACTCACGACATATGCAATATCCGATCTAATGTAGTTCATCAAGAACATGACACTACCTATGATTTTTGCATATTCAAATTGAGATACACTATCACTCTAATTTTTCTTAAGATTCATGCTAGCATCATAAGGTGTTCTTACAGATGATTTATCATAGTTATCAAATTTATTCAACATTTTCTCAATATAGTGTAATTGACATAACGAAAACCTATTGTACTTTTTCCTTATCTTAACACAAAGTATTAAATCAGTCTCTCCTAAATCTTTCATTTCAAAAAATGTGAAGATAGGAGTAACTTGGTCTCATTAATGACATCTAAGTTTGCAAAAAAAAAAAAAAAATACACATGTCATTAACATATAAGCATATAATCACATAATCAGCTTCAAATAATTTTGAGTAAACACACGTATCAGAACAATTTATCTTATAGCCATTGTTTACTAAAATACCATTGAAGTTTTTATACAATTGTTTAGAAGCTTGTTTAAGACCATGTAGAGACTTTTTAAGCTTGCATACTTTATTTTCTTGACGAGCAACTAGAAAGCCCTCAAGTTGTGTCATATAGATCACCTCTTTTAAATCCCTATTAAGGAATGTTGTTTTTACATCTATATGATGTATTACTAGGCCACGAATGGCAACAAGAGCTATAAGAGACCTAAAAGTAACTATTTTAGTTACAGTAGACTACGTATCAATGTAATCAATACCATATTTTTTTTATGTAACCCACAACCACTAATATAGTCTTGCATTTTTTCATCGTACCATCTGATCTCATTCTTTTGTAAAGATCTATTTGCACCTAATAGGTTTATTTCCTACGGGTAATTCTACCAATTCTCATATTTGATTCATAACTATAGAGTCTAGTTCACTTTTAATTATTTCTTTTTGTAAGCTAGAATCTAAAGAATTCATCGCTTCTTGGTAGGTTTTAGTATCTTCATCTATCAGATACATGCAAGTAAATTGATCATCTATCTTGTTAAAGTTTTTCACTAGACATATAGTTAAGAAGTCAAGTTCGAAACTTTTACTAACTTTTTGCCTTTTGCTTCTCTTAGGTTCAAAATATATCATATTATCAGAAGTAAAAATCAAAGACATGCATGCTTGTTTTGAAATTCCACAAGATTCACCCCTAGTATTAATCATAGGGAAAATATTTTCAAGAAATACATCATTTCTATATTCACACATTGAGTTATCATTTAAACACATGAACCTATATGCAGAACTATTCTAAGCATAAGTAATAAAGACACAATCAAAGGTTTTGATCAAACTGTAGGTCCTTTGAATGTTGGATATGCCACTTTTGCTAAGCATCCCCACACTCTCAAGTAGCTCAAGTTGGGTGAATATCCTTTCTAGAGTCGTATGGTGTCTTATCCAGCATTTTGTGAGAAACTCTTTTAAGAATAAAACAACATACGTTCATCGTTTCTTTTAAAGTTCTATTTTTGCGTGCAACTATTCCATTATGTTGAGGTAAATATGGAGCAATAAGTTCATGTATAATTCAATTTGATTCACAAAACTCCTTGAGATAATTATCACTATATTCATAACCCCTATCTAATCTAACTTTTTCTATTTTCCTATCTAATTGGTTTTATACTTTAACTTTGAATTAGAAAATATACTATTTGCTTCATCTTTAGATTTTAGGAAATATATTTTCGTATATTTAGAAAAATCATCAATAAAAGAAATATATTACTTTTTACCACATCTACTGGTGGTGTTTTTTAAATCAGCTAAATTAAAATGAATTAATTCTAGCAATTAAGTACACCTAGTAATGATGAGTTTAAAAGATTTTTTAGCAATTTTGCTTCATAGGACATTTTACAGTTTCAAACTGTTTAGAAGTAATCATTAAATTTAAATTTCTAAGCCTTTTAATTGATGCAACATTCACATTTCTTAATCTACCATGCCGTGCACATCAAATGACTCAATGATAAAAGCAGAATGAGAATCAGTTTTATTGTAGAGGCAGAAGTAGTGTTAAGAATAAATAAAAGGGTAACTTGAGATATGACAAAAAAAAGTTAGGAAAATAAGCAAAATAGTAACAAGGTTTGAGTTTTTCAAATATAGAATTTTTTTTTTTTTTGCAAAAAAACAGAGGCCCACATTCTAAATTATAAATATACCCTGCAGCCTAAACGAACAATAAATGTAGGCTCAAAAGCCCAGAAAAATCCTAACTTTCAATTTACCATTGATTTCTATTTGATTACCCTTTCATCTCCTTCCCCCTCACTTCGCGATTTCTTCTTCATAGTAAGTTCGAGATTCACTATTGAAGGCCACGTTCCTTCACAGTAAATTCGAGATTTCTCCTTTACAATAACCACGTTCGATTTCAGTAAGTATCACATTTCTTTCTCATTTTCCATGCATGTCATTTCGTTCACGCTCCTTTCAAGTTTTCTTTCTCATATTCGTTTGACAGTTTTCGGTGTAACTTTTCTTTCGATTTCAGTGAGTATTCATTGTTTAGATTTCCATTTCGATTTCCTGCTCTTTGATTACAATTTTCGATGTAACTTCCCTTCGATAGTTTTTGGTGCAACCTCTCTTTGATTTCAGTAACTAATTATCTACTGTTGCTCCCTTCATTTTGGTCACTTCATTTTGCTTTCTCTTCGATTTTTCTTTTTTTCTTTGCTTCCTTTCAATGGCTTTCATTGGCGTTCAATGCTTTCCCTTCGATTTTTCTTTTTTTTTTTACTTCATTTCAGTGGCTTTCAGCGGCGTTCAGTATCTTCCATCTCTAGATATAAGTTGCTTTAAGTGTCTTTCATTATTAAGTAATTGTTATTGACTGATTTTCCACCATTGAATTTCGATTTCAAGTTTCTTCATCATTTCGATCTTAGTGTTGTTTGTTACAATTACTTTGTATGGCTACTGTTAGTGGCTTTTAGTGTTTTATATCTGATATATGCCTAATATGAGTGTATATCAATATGATATATGGCTTTTAGTGGCTTTTTAGTGTATATCTGATATATTTGATATATGGCTTTTAGTAGCTTTTAGTAGTTTTTTTGACATTCTGGTTCTACTTTTTAATGATTTTTTATGTTTTAATGCAAATCAAAGAAGCCAAAACGAACAAAAAAAAAGGAACGTAGGATGATAAAAGGTGAAACATCCAAAACGAAGAAATAGAAAAAAAGAAGAAAAAGAGAATGATGTATGTGATATACTGCTTCGTGTTTGATATACTACTCACATGATAATTTGATATACGCCTAATATGAGTGTTGCAAATCGATATGTATGTCTGATATAAATGTGATATATTACTAATATACATTTGATATACTATTTGTATGGAGGTCGGATATAACATTTATATCAATATTTATATAGGATATAAATGTGATATATTACTGACATGTTTTTTGTGTGTGTGATATATTACTGATATGTATATCTGATACATATGTGATATAATATTTATACTACTATTCAACGGATATACGACTGAGTGTCTGATATTCTGATAATATTAGTGTTTGATATATATACTACTGATATTAGTGTTCGATATCCAACTGATATACCACTGAGTGCCTGATATACTGATAATATTAGTGTTTAATATACTCTTGATATTAGTTTTTGATATAATACTAATGTGATAATCTGATATAAACCTGATATGAAATATATGTATGTCGATATAATTGTGATATGTTATTATTATTATTTTTTTTTGAATACAACATGTTGGGGAGGGGATTCGAACTTACAACCACTTGGTTGGAGGTATATGCCAATTACCGCTGAGCTATGCTCGCTTTGGCTCTGATATGTTATTGATATGCTATTGATTTGACTCTGATTTACATTTGTGATATAATTCTAATTCCACTCTAACAGGATAATGAGATATGATATTCTTGTGCCAAAGTCCAACAATATTGAAAACTAGAATCCATAGATAATATTCTGAGGATGCTAACACCCAATCAAATAGAAATCTTTAGAAATGGATCGTTCTGACACTTCTTGACATTCAATATTAGGAGATGTCCATTGCAATTATTAGTGCATCTAATTCGACGGATATCAGAAAAGAACCCAAGAAATGCGCTACTATTTAATTTAAATGGAAAATTCGTGAAATTTGGACTGAGGGAGTTTAGCCTGATTACAGGTTTAAACAATTTTGATGAATACCCTACTATTGACCAGATTTATAAGGAAAAAGAGAAAAATACACCTGTTTATGCAAGGATGTGCACAGCAGTGTATATCAGATTGCAGCTCGAACTCGGCCTCCGGACCGATCTAAATACTTGGGCGGACCTGCACAAAAAGGTGAGCACTCCGACGATCAAGTCAGTATAGGTCGGATTCCAGTTTAGTTCGAGGTCAGAAATCATCATACCTAATCGTGGAGTGAAGTCCTCTACTTATGGGTGGTAGCCCCGCTAATCTCGCGACGGTTACACCCGGTAATCTCGGGATCGTCGGTTACACCCGGTAATCTCGGGACCGACGGTTATACCCGATAATCACGCCGCTGACAGTAGCTCACMTCGGCCCCYACCGAGCTTYCCGGTAGRTCSGACCTCGGCCAGGTTCACCTCGGCCCTCATACTTAGCATCTGTCAATGCTAGTGGTGACACCCGGTAATCTCGGGACCGACGGTTATACCCGATAATCACGCCGCTGACAGTAGCTCACATCGGCCCCCACCGAGCTTCCCGGTAGGTCGGACCTCGGCCAGGTTCACCTCGGCCCTCATACTTAGCATCTGTCAATGCTAGTGGTGGTGATCTCGGCCGTCCGAGCAGGGCATGACTCATGAGTCATCTTGGAGCGCCAATAGGGGTCCTCCACGTGTCCAGGGTATTTTCTTCCCCAAACAACACCCGAGCTTAGAAACACCTTTTTCAAGCTTAGTGAGACCATAGATAGGAGAGATGTACAAGTTGCTTTCAGCATTGGATCTTCAAATGATCATATCATGGTGAAAATTGCTTACTTGTATTTTTTAGAATGCCTACTATTTGCCAAACAAACTCACACTAAGGTGGAATAGAATCATGTTGATATAATGGATAGTGAAGATTTGATTGGCAAATATCCATGGGGTTGATTGACTTATGACCTCACAATTGAATGCATAAGTTAGTAGAGAAATCATCGAGCATTACCTTGCAAGGATTCCCATTAGATTGGTTTGTTGGGCATGTGAAGTTATCCCAAAACTGTTTGATCCAAGAGTGGGGATCGCAACAAAAAGTGCTGAAGATAAAATCCCAAGAATATTGAACTGGGATATTGTATCCCAACCTGATTGGCATCATCTTCAAGAGGATGTTTTCTCCTCAACTAATGTAAGTTCTTATCCTTTGTCCACTGATTTCTTTATTTTGTTCTTACCTTTTTTGATTTACTAATTATTTAATTTGATTAATGTAGTTTTGAGTAATTACTTTTGAGCTTATCCCTAATGAAATTTCTGCTAGCATCTTCATAAAATTGTTGATGCAAGAAGAGGAAGAAAACATAATGCTATAAGATGAAGACAAGTAGAAAGAAAATTTAGAAGAGGAACATAAAGATAAAGGAGAAAAGGGAGAATCAAGTAAAAGGACTTCGTTGACACGACTCGTCCCAAAACACCTACTAGTCATAGAACGAGTCGCACCAACCATATACATCAACTAACTTCAAAGTCAATGATCAATTTCTTCTTATCTTTGACCTAAAATTTGACTAACAAATTCTGAATGGATGCATACTAAAATAAATCAATAATATTTACAAAACAATCATCCCTACATCCATTCTATACATTCTTCTCTATCAAAAGTGAGCAGATAAAATTTCTTACAAACCAATGATATGCAACTCTTGGACTATCCTGAGTGGCAGAAACTTAATTACTATCTCCTTGAGACTCAAAAAGTCAGATACTCAGGTACAGCCTGAGGGGAAAAACAAAACATAAACAGTAAGCTGGGAAGCTTAATGAATGGTAAATTAATAATAAAATAATTTTGTCAACTTTCTTTCATAAACAACTGAAAATTCAATTCTTAAGATAAACTTCATAAAACTGAAATAACAAACTTTCTCATTTAAATCTCATAAAACTTGAGTAACTAAAAATTCATTAAACTTTCTCAAGATCAAACTTGTAACAACAATTTCTTTCTAGGCAAAAGTAAAAAGACAACGCTCCCAAGTCCAGGATTCGGACAAGGATTTGGAATTTGGATTTGGCCCTAATCACCCCGGCATTCCATTGCGTCCCTTGCAACCTAGTTACGCCAACTTCTCAACCTGCTCTAAAACACATTCTAAAACATGTAAAACATTCTTCTTTCAAACATAAAACAGATAGATAAAACTGAACACCACACATGTATCCATATTCTATTTTGGTTTACTGGCGTAGAGTAATCTCGATACACACAGCAGAATAATTCTGGTCTACTAGAATAGAGTAATCTCAATACGCATAGCAAAATAATTCTCTCAACGCGGGGAGTCAAATGGTCCCAAAGACATTCTATTTCTAGGTACACTATAGAAACATATTCACATAGCATACGAGTAATCACCTGGATACAACAACATAGTGGTTTGAAAACTAATCTCATAAACTGTTATAAAATTCTTTTCTTCTTCTTTCTAAGAACTTCTCTAACTTTCTCAAATCATTTTTAAAATCTTTCTTTCTAAGAACATTTCATGAAATTATATAATCATTTTCTAAATCTCTTTCTAAATACCTTTCATAAGCTTAAACATTTCTTCAAAATCAAAAAGCATTTCTAAATTCTCATGAACATTTCTAAAATCTCAAACAAAGACATTTTATTGCATGCTCAACAGAAATGCTAAATCATACATATTATATATAATTTTCCATAAATTCTATGATCAATATCTAAAAACATTTAATAAAATAACCACTCACAAATTCCAACAATAATATCCAAAACGTTTAATAAAATAACAACTCACAAATCCTTCAAACCAGATCGTACGTTGTTCCAAATTCAGCTTGACCTGAAATATCAATTTAATACCAAATTAATTCTCACTTAATTCAAAATCTAAATTCTAAGGTATTCTTATTTCCAACATAAATCACATTGTTTTCAAATTATCCCATAAATCCAATTTTGTAATTCATTCTCTCCCTTCATTAAAAACCATCACTTCTTTCTTACCACCTTACACATGTGGGACCCACAAACACAATTCAATTTGTCTTCCTTTCAACTTCACAGGAGTACACCATTTTTTTCATTTTTATCTCTTATTTAATTTTATCCAAATTTTCTTTCTCTCTCTTCCATTCTTCTCTATCTTCATTTTCTTCTTTCTTCTCCATTATAACCCACACATTTTCTTCTTTTCTTCCCTCCTCCTTCTCTGTTTTCTTTATTTTTCTTCAACCAAGAACCACAATTTAACCTCAACAATTCTGTTCCAACTAGTAACACAATAGCAAATCTCCTTTGTCCAGACAAATTCCTTGAGCATTACATGAAAAACCCACCAAATCAAAGGTTTTCTTTAGAGGAGGAACCCACAATTATACCTTTGTCTTCTCTGCTTAGCATTTTAGAGAACGTAAATCTACCCTCTTCAAGTTTCAATTAATTTCTTGCACATAAACAGAGAGATTCATAAACCCTATTCAAAATATATTTCTTTTTTAATCCTTTAAGAAAACAAGTTTACTTACCAAATCTTGGTACTCTTCACGGTGAAGCTCTCAAAATCAGCATCAACCCAAGATTTTTTCAACCACCATTTGTGAGATTTTGCTCTCTCTCTCTCCCCTGATTTCCTTCGTTCTTTCTCCTCTACTTCCGTTTTCTGTTCTTTTCTTTTTCTTCTTCTCCTTCGTTCTCTCTCCCTCTTCTCTTCTTTTCTTTTCCTTTTCTTTTATTTCCCTTAAGCCACATGTCCACAAGACCACACGTGCCCCTCAAAACCCTAACCAAATTTCTTTTTTTTTTTGTTTTATTTTCCTATTTTTACCAAAAGATCGAAATGCCCTTAAGAAAAATAGCTTCAAAAATCTGAATTTCTTTTTTTTTTCCTTCCTTTTAAAAAAACCTCGGTGCAATGTGTCCTTACATTCGTTGAAGGAGAATATTCAAGAAGTTAGAAGAGTGCAACAAGAGATTCTAAGAATGTTGGGTTCAATTATAGAAGTAATCAACGAAAGACTTCCACCAAAGAGAAACATTGAAAAACAATCCGAAGAATCTCTTTTTCAAAAGAACAAACCTCCAACAGTAAGTCTCAATCTTCTTGATAATCATGTAAACATTGATAGGGTTGTTGAAAATGCAACCATGTATGACAATCAAAACGAGAAGGATGATGAGAATGAGAAAGAGGATAAAGATGAGAAAGAAAATGAGAAATAGGTAATCTAAATTATTTTACTTTCCTTATGCTTTTTTACTTTTCTCACCATTGATCTACTTTCTTATTAGATGAATGAACAAAAAGATGACAATGAAGGAGTAGAAGGTGTCGTAACAAAAGGAGTAGAAGGAGAAGAAGTAGGTGTAAAGGAAGAAACATAAAATATGGAATGGAGATAAAAAAAAAATACAAGACAAAGGGTCAAAGCAAGTAAAATAGTGATTTACTATTATACAACTGATATATAACTGATTGACTTCAGATATACTATTAATTGACTTCTGATATACTAATGATTGACATATATACTCATGATATATATGTGATATATATTTGATATACATATGATATGAAATTGATTTACTTCTTATATAACAATGATATCTACCAATTATTTTGAACATATTACCTGTAATATGTTTTCTGATATACTACTAATATATGAAATAATTTTTTTTAGATAAAAGCAACGGTACAAACACGAAAAATGAAATAAAAAATATCGTCGAAAATGTTGATATCGTTCGTCCCAAAGGACAACAAAACCAACACCAAAAGTGTTGTCTATGAAAAAACGGAAAGCTTCAAAGATATCATCTCCGAAGACACGACAATCACCAAGAACGAAGATTGATGGCCCAAGCTTTGACCTAAAGATTACACAAGAATGAAACTTATGTTTTTCTAGACTATTGGAACTTATGCTTCTTTTGATTTATGCAACTGGTTCGTTTTGGTGTTTAAACCTTTAAGTTTTTGGTTTAAGGATTTTGCTGCTGATTTGATGTTGATGTTGATACCCAAGAATGATATTTAAAACTTTTAAGAATGACATTGCTGTTGATTTCGTTTTGATCTTTAAAACTTTAAATCAAACTTAAGTGTACTAGTGATACATGTACGATGTATACTTGATATATCACTGATATATTACTGATATACAGATGTACTATTGATATAACTCTGATATACATACTCATGTAATGCTCTAAATTATGTCATCAACTTTGACTTACAGAAGCCAAATCATATAAGCAAACTCCATTGGGTACAAACATTGGGTACACACATTGGGTTATAATAAAAAAACTACTTCATTGTAAAATTCAAATAATAAAAGCAATGTTTTGATATACATCCTTGATATACTGCAAATGTTTAATTATAAGTATATACTTATACATCATTGTTCAACAGGTGCAAATTTACAAAGTTCTATGACTGTGTCCAACATGTTGACAACGTCCGCATCTTGTGTGCTTTCTCACCTCGCCAATTGAAGGAATCCTTTGTTTTTTAGGTCTTCATGTTGGACGTTTAAACATATGAGAGGTAATATAGTAACATCGATCACTACAGATCCCCAGTCATAATAGTTACCAACAAGACGAATTGAACCATTATAAGTATATGACAATTTCATAGAAAAATAATATTAGTATATCGATCAACAACTAACATAGAATAAAATAGCGATGATAAACTATAATTTAAACAACTAATATACCACCCAAAATTAAAAAAATAATCAATGTAATACTAAAATTAAAAAACGTGAAATACTTCATTTAAGCAGCTGATACATTATATATTGATTATATCACTACAGATATATCATATATTGAGTATATCAGTTATAGATAGACCTAATATAGAATATATATAAATGTGATATACCTCATTGATATACTTCATTCAATATAAATGCAAAATCCCAAAAGCTAATCGATAACTAAAAAACCCAAAAAATTATCAATTCATGGATCATTGAGTATTACAATTCCTCTCTTAAATATCTATCAATTCCTCTGTTAAATATCTAACAATTTAATCATATCAAAAATCTAGTAAAAACTCAACATAAATTAGTTCAAAATCGAAGCTAAAATCGAAGAAAATATTGAACTGTGAATAAAATCGAAGCTAGAATCTGAAACTGATCAACATGCAATTTGAAGCTAAGAATAATAAATTCGAAACTAAAGCTAAAATCGAAGATGAAGAAAACCAAACAAAGAAACTTCTATTGAATCTGAAGCAAAAATAAAATAAAGAAAAAGAAGAAGAACGAAGAACGAAGAAAGGAGAATGAAGATGAAGAGCTGCAAGCGAAGAATGAAAATCGAATGAAATTGAAAATCAAACGAAGAACGAAGAACGAAATTGAACAAAGATGAAGACCTTCAGCGGTTTTTTGTGCTTCGGAGAGAGTATCAAATCAAAATAGAATAAAGAAGGAAAATAAATTGGGGAAGTTTACGCGCGAGATTTGGAAAAGGTAATTTGGGAATATTGAGATTTTATAAATCAGGATTTTCAAAAAAATGCTATATCTAAATATTTGAAAAAGACATGTTATTTTGTTAAATAAAGAAAAATAATATGCTACCCAATACAAATCCCCATAAATAAACCATCAACTAGATAGCTCTTACCAACAAAGTCACAATTTTTTGTGATGATAACCTTGTCAGCTTTAAACACAATTCTAACCCAGTCCAGTTCAGTAGACCTCCCGACACCAAATTTCTACGCAGTGAAGGAATATATATCACATTACTCAAGGATAAAGTTTTGTCAAAGGTAAATGTTAAGAAAATATTCCCTTTCCCAAGTACTCTAGCAGTGGCCGAGTACTCCATAAAAACACATTTACCATCAGTAGGGTCTTGGAAGTCGTGGAAGAGGTCACAATTCGAGCAGAAATATCTAGATGCTCTAGTTTCAAGAATCCACTTATTTTCCACTAGATTGTTGGGAATGACTAATTATAATTCAGAGGGAGGTGGATTTTGTTAAATATATCTTTTGTTAAATTTAGAGTTTACCAAATTAAACTTTGACAAATTAAACTTTACTAAGTATAACCACTAGTAGAAAGTCGGCCTTCAATGACAGTTAAATTCTGTCATTAACATAATTCATGACAATTATCTAATTGTCATCTATTAAGGCATCAAGAAAGAGGAGAAGATGACAAATTTGAAAAATTGTCATAAATGCATTTACAACTACAGTTATACTTTGTCATGAATAGATTTTCCATCACAATTAATAAATGTCACATAAAGTCATTTAATAACAATTTATAAGCGTCACTAAAACAATCAAATATTTTTGTCCTTCTGTCAATAAATACCTACAGACGACAGTTTATAAATTATCATGAACTAGTATTTAACGACAATTAAAGATTGACATGAATTTATTTTAACGATTATTTATAATTGTCCTGAAAACTTTTGTAGTGATAGTTTTAACATTCAATATTGTCAGTTTTAACTATCACGAAAAATTGTATAATGACAACTTAAAATTGTCATGCAACATTAAATAATGACATTCGATATATGTCACAGAAAGATTTACAATGACGATTTAAAACTATCATGATATACTTAATAATGTCAACATTTAATTGTTAAGAAACGGTTTTGAATGTTTTTTTTGTCACGAAGCCTATTTTGTTGACATTTATAAATGTAACTTTTCATATAAACTTGTTTTGAAATGTTTTTAAAAATCGCTTTCCATAGTTGTATCTAGTATCTGTTAATTGTGACATATTTTACATACAAAAACATATATATCCCTTAGTACACCAAACCACTTGCAAATATAAAGTGTATACACATAATAAATTATATATACATCAACCAAGGTTTTTCATGTCCATCAACCACGTACATAAACAAACTGTACTAAGTAACTGCTAACCCAACAAAAAATGGCCAACAATCATCTTTTACATATTCCAAGTAGCTACCCATCATGGTTCTCCAAGCTCTTCTTGAAAGACCTAAGCAATGGAAAAAACCTCAAATATTTCACAATAGTATCTGCGAAAGGTCAAACTATAACAAATGTACCTAACATATTACTATTATATGTTGTTAGAGTTCATACCGTGTAAACGTGAAAGGTCAAACTACAAAATGTAGCTAACATATTACAGAAACTCTCGGCCCTGCTTCCTTCAACACTCGCTCCCACATGCTGAACAACATATTCAAAACAAACAATTAAGAAAACATGAATCTAACTTCGGCAAATATACACAAAAGTGGATAACCTAAACTTTCAAATCTCTTACAATGAGTTTACTTCCTTTTTCTACTCATTGTAAAGGTTAACATATTAGAAAAGAAAATTATATTTCAGACATTTGAGTAAACTTCGTGAAAAAACAACAAACACATTTTAAGCTAATTTCAACACTGTTAACAAACACATTTTCGAAAATCATAAGTTTGTCTACAATTGATAAGAATGTGACACTTATCTATAAGAAACTACACCTAGACACAAATTTTTGGATATGATAGATACAAATTTTTTGTTCAATCCATAAAGGATCTACATCCATTTTAGGTCATCCTCTATGTAATCAGTTTTAACAATTACAAAATATAAACAAAAGACCAGCAAACATTATTTTTGGAATCAACACACTTTCATAGCTTTTATGTAGTGCCTCAACAGAGAGCTAACAATCACAATAAGCACCTAAGATCTTTTTCTTCCCTTCAAATCACTCACACTAAACACTTATTTCACAAAAACAAAGACGCAAAAAGACAATATCAAACAGTTTTTAAATTCTCAAAATACTAAAGACTTTACCTAAATAAAACTGATTTAGGAACAACACAGATGTTGAACACTAACAAACAAAAACAATCTACTTATCTAAATCGTAATTGGCTATCTTTGCTGTAAGATAGCCAGAAAATCATCCAACTAGACTTTTAACTATATGCATGACACAAATATAAACAATAAGAACAATAAGTCTTAATTGACTATCTTTGCTGCAGGATAGCCACACAATTATCCAACTAAACTTTAAACCACACAATTATCCAACTAGACATTATACTATATGCATGACACATATAAACATTAGGGGTGTTCACGGTTTAGTTCGGTTCGGTTTGGAGGCCGAACCGAAACCAAAATCGATTTTTTTAAAAAAATTTCAAAATCGAACCGAACCGAAATACACATCAGAATTGAACCGTCGGTTTTGGTTCGATTCCTGTGGTTTCGGCCCTGGGTCTGCTAATGTGGGCCTGTGCTTTTGGGCTTATGGGCTTGAGTTTCCAATTTGTTTATTTAATGTTTTTTTCCTTATTTTGTTATTATGATAAACTTATTCATTTATTTTCAACTTTTTTTTTTCAAGTAATAACTGAATAATTATTAATTTAAAAATTCATTATTTCTAAAAGGTTTAAATATGTAATACAAAATATAGATATTTTATTTCAAACAAATATGTTTTTAATTCTAACATTAAACGTTAAAAATACAATTTCAATTATAACATTCATTCAAATTAAGAATATGTAAATAAAGGTTTAAATATGTAAGCTGTTTCGCTAGCCCCAAGTTCTAAATTAAGAATTCAAGATAACAAATAAAACACACAAATTATAAATATGGAAGATGGAATGTTCTAAATGTTAAATAAAATACATATTAATCCTTCTCTTTCTCCTTTGCAGCTTCCTCTAAATTAGTCTTGAACTCTACAAAATGATAATAATATTAATAATAATAATAAATAAATAAATAAAATAATAATTAACCATTATATATAATCATGTGTAAATAATAAGTATGGTTACTAACCTTCTTCGACGGAGGAAACATCTTCCAAATATGCAAGAAGATCAACACTGATTTCATGAGAACGTAACCAATTTTGTGTACATACAAGTGCCTCAACGGTGGTTGGAGCCAATGTAGATCGAAAAAGATCGATTATTCTCCCACTAGTACTGAATGCAGACTCAGAAGCAACTGTGGATACTGAAATAACTAAAATATCTCGTGCAATTTTACTAAGAACCTTGTATCTAGAAGAATTGCCCTTCCACCAATCTAAGATATCAAAATTCTCCTCACGCTTTACACGAGGCTCCAATAAATAAATATCCACCTTTGTATCCAAACTTTGAATATCATCATCCATATCATCAATACAACGAAAAGCATCTGAAGCAGACAAACATGACGAACTACTCCTTGAAGCAAACAAAGAAGATGAACTACTCCTTGTAGCAGACAAGCTATATCCATTAAATAATCCTCTCAAAACATCTCCCACCTTCCTCATTATGACACTTGCCACATCACCCCCTAATAATTGATTCAAACAGTAAACCAAAGATTTCATCTTATAACGAGGGTCTAAAACAAAAGCAACATACAATAAGTTATTCGATTTTTCACTACTCCCCCAATACTTATCATATTTGCTTTGCATTTTTGCCGTCATTTCACGAAGAAGTGCATTGTCATTTCCACTCTCACGTGAATACTGTCTTATACAATTTTGAATAACACTAATCTTATGGAAGACGGTATTGGAAGTAACATAAAGAGACCCTGAAAGCCTACACGTCACTTCATAAAATACAGATAAGAATTTGATAAATATCCGAGCAACTTCCCAATCTTTTTTAACCGTTTTATCCTCACTCATGTATGTTGTGTCATAGTCTTCTAACCTCTCAAATGGCTTTTCAATCTTTTCAGCTGCATCAAGCATCAAATATGTAGAGTTCCATCGAGTTGGAACATTGAGACATAACAAACTTTTACTAGTTATGTTCTCCTCTTCAATACACTTCCTAAATTTACTAAGTCGAGCAGAAGAAGATCTAACAAACCTAACAACATTTCGAATTTTAGCAACCGACTCATGCACATCTTTTATTCCATCACATACAATCAAATTAAAGATATGTGCACAACACCTAACATGTAAGAAGTCACCCTTCAACACCAATCATGATTAAAACGCTTAACTAGATAGGCAATGGCAGTATCATTTGATGAAGCGTTATCAACTGTCAATGTCAAAACCTTTTCAATCCCCCGTTGCTTCAAACATTTCTCAACTTCCCTTCCTATAGTCTCTCCTTTATGATTCTCAATCAGAGAAAAATTAATAATTCTTTTATGCAACTTCCAATTATTATCAATGAAGTGTGCAGTCGGAACCATATAATTAATATTTTGAATTGATGTCCAAGTATCGGTCGTAAGTGAGACCCTATACCCTTGTTCCACAAAAGTGTCCTTCAAACTTTGTTTCATACTAGCATATCACTAGTAGAAAAGTGGTCTTCCATGACAGTTGTGAACAGTAAAAATGTTTGGAGGAAAAAAAAAACTATCATAAATGATAGGGGTGCGTTTTTGGCGGGAAAAAACACTAATTTTCAGATTTTGTAAGTTTTATGACAGTTAAAAACTGTCACGAAAATCGAATTTTCAATGACAGTGAAAACCTGTCATGAAATGGTGGAGGCACGATTTTGGCGGGAAAAAGCAGCAATTTATGAAAATTTTCATGCTTTATGACATTTTGTAATTGTCAAGAAAAATAAAAAATTTTCAAGTATTCCATGACAATTACCTAGACCATCTTGAGAATGTATGACATACAAAAAGTGTCACAAGTGTTTTGAGCGCGTTTCATTTCAGTCGGAAAAACTGCAGCTTTATTAACGATATTAATTATTTCGGATTGTCCGGTTGCATCGAGTATAGATTTATGCTTAATAGTTTCCCCAAATACTCCATGAAACAAGTAGAAAATGGTATTTGGTATAGTGGTATGCTTATCGTGCGTAATTGTACCATTTCTCTCTTCGGTCCCGAGTGCTTAATGATTATGCTAAACGTAGTTTTTATGTTAATGATTTTTTCATTCTTATGGAATGAGTAATATTCAGTGTAACGCCCCGGCGTTTAGAGTAGTGCGACCCTCGAACTTTCGTGGACGAAAGATTTTTTAAGGTAGGTAGTCTGTAACGCCCCGCGTTCTCTGGCTAATTTATTTTAAGCTTTAGATTTGTGCTTTTGGATTTCTCCCTTTTCGTTAAGTGAAATTCTTGGATCTTCTTATTTTGGAGTTTCAATTTTGGGAAAATTATAATCAAGTTTATTTTCGTTGGATTAAGATAGATTAAGTTTCGAATTTTGAGAAGAGATTTTTAATTAAATCTTATTTTAAGAATTTAGAAATTTAATTTCCCTTTTGGATTTTGTTATTGGGGTTCAAGCTTAAGTTAATCTCTTAATTTATTTTCCCAAATCCTTTTTTAAGTCGGTTTTATTTTGAAGAAAAGGATTAAGAAAAATCTCTACTCTTCTGAAAGGGCTTAGTCTATTCTTATTATCTGTTTCGATTTATTTGGACCCAATCATTTTTTATAAAAGAAAAGAAAATTTAAGGAAAAAAAAAGAACACAAAAGAAAAAGAAAAGTTGCTCTGCTACCTTTTTGAAGTCGGGTTTTCATTCATCTCAATAGAAGCTCAGCTTTTCATAATAAAAAAACTACCCCTTTACCATGTGTAACTGTTGAAAGCGAGGAAAGTTGCTTTGCTACCTTCATAATACCGTGAATTTCTTGAAGTATTGTACACATTGCACCCAACTGCAGAATTGGCTCATGATCCTTTGTTCTGTATTTTATGTAGGTATGATTATTCTGGCTATGGACAATCAATTGGAAAGGTACGGTGTTGTTTCTCCATTCGTTCCAGTTTGTAAATTTATTTTAGTATTGTCTACTAAATATCTATTTATTTTGGATGTTTCTTTCTAAGGAAGTAACAAGTAATGAGTTAATGTCATGATGTAGTTGTGCTTTGATATTTATAATTTTATAGATTCATTTTCCATGTTTTGGTGCTCACTTATTTTAAGACTATTAGCTAATCCTACTTCTCATCCCTTTTAAATGCTTAATGAGACTGTTGGTTTGTTCCTCTAGTGAAGTGGATATAAAAATTTGTTTATGTTTCGACTTATAATAATAAATAGTTAATATTTTGTGTGTTCACTGTTAAATATAATTTTTTGATTAGATTGTTTTCTTTCAACTCTAATACATTCTAAAGTCTGGACTAATAGGTTTGAGTATGTAACTGAGCGTATAGCTGTTTTGCACATGAACTTCATGAAAATGAGTTCATTCCCTTTGCGCTTATTTCAATTGTATATTCACATTATTATCTCGTATAACATATATTTGTACAGGACGTTGCCAGTAGAATTTAGCCATTCACTTGAATTTCCCTATCTTATTTTAGTTTGGGTTGTCATGGTTTTTGTCGTGAGTTTTACTTTTATCACTGAAGTGTATTTTTGGGCTTTCGTTTTAGACCGTTAGTTTTTAGTCGGGGTCCTTCTTTTAAAATTGAGAATTGAGCTTTTTAGTTTTCAAACAAATTAAGAGGGCCTTCTTTTAAATTT
>NW_019104560.1:54961-84899 GCF_001995035.1 Momordica charantia | reverse complement strand
CCAGAGATTGATCGCCCCCAATGCCGTTCCAGCAATAGTGTCGGCCGAATATGACTGGGAGAGTCGATACAAAACGATCATGAGCTATGTCGACGACACTCACACAAACTATGAGACACGGTGGCTGGACCTCGATGCTGTATACTTGTCGTACAACATCGGTGGAAATCATTGGATCATGGTTTGCATCGACATGCAAGAAGGTGAGATCATCGTATGGGATTCTATGATGGCAATCACAACACCGGTTACTCTGGAGGAGGAGTTGAAGCCGATGAGCGTCATTCTCCCAGCGTTGATGTGTAGAGCCGGAGTTAGGGTTTTGAGGCCTACCATACCCACTGTACCATGACGCATCCGTCGAGTAACCGGGGCTCCACAGCAAACTGGTTCAGGTGATTATGGTATTTTCTGTGTTAAGTTTTTTGAGTACGATGTAACGGGTTCCAATCTCGTGACTCTAACTCAAGAGAGGATCCCATTTTTTAGGGAGAAACTCGCCATTGAAGTATGGGCGAACCGGTGTATTTTTTGACCTACATTAATTTTATAAATCAATGCAATAGTTTGTTCATAATTAAAATTACAAACGAAAAAAAAAATTATACAAAAGCTAGTGATGCAAATGTGCAAGTTCATAGGTGAAAACAAACATATTCTAAAAAATAAATATCACCTACCTTGTTGATGTACAAAAATATCACTTTCAGATGGAAAAGTCAGAGGTAATTTGCAGGTACGTAGTTCTTTTTGTTCTTTCAGAGCTGAGTACAAGATGAACTGATGAAAATTAAAGTTCTTCGTGGGAATGTTTGTTGAATATGCGAGTTAGGTGTTTTCCTTAATTGAAAAACTTCAATTTTCGGTCAAGACATATGCATTTCACGGACGTGAAATTAATGTAGGTTAACAAATTCTCTACATTTCTCGCCCGTGAAATTTTCGACCTCGCCCGAGAATTTAGTCATTTTTTCAGGGGTAGTTGGGTACATTTACTTCCACTGACGCGTCAGAAAAAGTACTAATTGGCCATTAGAAACATTTTTTTAGGGGTGGGTCATTTGAGCAAAAATTTTTTCTTGGAAGGCCATTTATGTCAATTTCCCGGAGGAAGAAGTGGAAGGGGGCTAGGGTTTTCCTTGTTTTCCTTTTCTTTTATTCTTCTTTTCTTTTTTCTTAAATAAAAAAATGTATATAAAGGGGTAAAGACCTAAAATAAGAGGAATAAATTCATCTTGGAAGAAATCTCACTTTAAAACGATTTAGGGAAAATAATTAATTCCAAAAACCCAACCAAGAAAACTAAAAGGGAAAATTAAATTTTCAAATTCTTGGAATAAGGTTTAATTAAAAATATGTTAAAAAAATCGAAATAATTTACCTCAAATATGAGAAATTAAACTTAAATTATAATTTACCCAAAACTAGAACGTCAAAATTAAAAATCCAAGAATGGGGGATTGGACCAGCGACGGCCCTGTAGGGCGGAAGACAGACCGATGGAGCTGAGTAACGGTGGTGGGGTTGGGTGACAAAGGCGAGGCTGGGCAACGGTATACCGATTATTTCCTGATTATTTTAGTCAATAGTCGACAAAGTCCCGACTATTATTCTTTAGTCGAGAAAAAGATGTTTGCCCCGTGTCGAGAATAATAGAGTTGGAAAAAACTCATAAGTCTTATAGTGCCAACGATCGATTATGTGAATTTGCGTCATCTAGGTAACGAAACTAGAACAACAGCACGAGGAAGATGAAGGATGACGGGAAAGGCGAAAAGAGCGCGAGGAAGATAACGTTTGGTGTATCCATAAGTCTCACCTGATCTTGAGTTCAATTCACACATGTAATTGAATCTGTTTATATATATATATATATTTTTTTTTTTTTATGAAAAGAAATATCTACTCAGTTTTTTTAATTGAAAAAAATTGTTTCTATTTTCTTTAAGAAAGTTTGAATTAATATTCTTAAAAACTTAGATAAGAATCTAATGAAAAAAAATTTCAAAACTAAGATTTAATTAATAGATTTCTATCAAAAATTCAAGATTTTATGTTATAAAAAAGATCATGAACCTAACTAGTTCCAATTTAAATCCAAATTAATTCTTAAGCATTCGATTAAGTTGACTTTCATTCCAGTAAAAAAATCCAAGTTATAATTTAAATTTATGCAAGGAAGGGTTAATAAGAAATAAATATATATTATTTATTTTAAATTGAAATTATGAATAAATTAATTAATGATGGTAAAAGGTAAAATTTTGTAAAAATATAATAATATAGGGTTGATAAAATAATTTAAATCCATCGGGCTCAAACTCGAGACCGAAGAGAGGAAGGCATAATTACGCAGGATAAGCTTATAAGGTACATTTTCTACTTGTTTGATGCAGTATTCGGGAAATCCATTAAGCATAAATCTATACTCGATGCGACCGGACAATCCCGAAATAATTAATATCATTAACAAAGCAGCAATTTTTCCGACATAAATGAAACATGCTCAAAATCATTTGTCACACTCTTTATGTCATAGATTATCAAGATGGCCTAGGTAATTGTCATAGAATACTTGAAATTTTTTTATTTTTCTCGACAATTATAAAATGTCATGAAGCAAGAAAATTTTCGTAAGTAGTCAATTTTTCCTGCCAAAAACGTGCCTCTGCCTTTTCGTGACATTTTTTCACTGTCATTCGAAAATTTGGTTTTCGTGACAGTTTCTAACTGTCATAAAACTTGAAAAATCCGAAAAGTTTCGTTTTTTCCCTCCAAAAACGCGCGTCAATCATTTATGATAGTTTTTTTTCCTCCCAACATTTTTACTGTTCACAACTGTCATGAAAGTTCATGTTTCTACTAGTGAACTTTACTATGTTTCAAAGTACCAAAAATAAAATCATTTTTTTCTATACTAGTGTTTTACCGCGCGTGTTTTTTTTAATTATTTAAAGAGAATAATTTGAGTGAAATATTATTAAGTAAAACTATTTTTTTTTAATTAAGATTAGTTTTATATATTATTATAGTATAACTGTGTTGACTTATTAAATAATTTTATTTTATATATTATTTTTTAAATTTAATTTTTATGTAATTAACATCAATTTTATTTTAAATTATATAAAATTTTAAATAGCATAGGGTTGCGAGGGTGAAATTTAAGATTTTTAACCTCGAAGAAAGGTTTTTAATGACCTAACACAACTTTTTAATTTGTATTTATCTAAATAAATGTATTAATTAGTTTTCATATAATTAATTAACATTTCTAATAGTATTCTAAAAAAAAAAATCTTCTAATAGTAACACGCATTTAATTAATGTACTACTTATAATTTAAATATGAACTTGCAACTAATATTTTTAAGATGATTATTTATTTATTAATATAGTTTACTTTTCCTTACCTTACCACATATGTTTTTTTTTAATTGAAATTACTTATCTTATGCATTAATTTGGATGAAATGTTATTAATTATAATTACRTATTTTATTTTATTTATAGTAATTGTAGTAAAATTTTTGTTGGTGGGCTGTTTTTATTTCATATAATACATCTTATATTTTTTTCTATTTCTATTATTATATGGATCAAACTTAACATGTACAGTTAAAACATGAACTCCCCCACGAGTAAATAACTCAAAGAGCTTACTTTTATAATTGTCATGCTATATTCAAAACAAATTTATAATTTCAAAATAAGAATTGAGTTAGTTACATCAAAATCATATTCACGAATTGTAAAAAAAAAATATATATATTCACGAAGCTTAATATGAGCATCAATTTGTTGTCAATTGGTTGAGACATATATCATTGATCAAAAAGATCTTGGTTGTAATCCATACTCCCACGTGTTGTTTAATTGGAAAAAAAATAAATAATTACATTCATGAAAACTACAGCTTATAAAAGAATCCATTTTATCAAAATTACAACTCATTTTATCACTTTTTTGTTAGAAGTAAATGAAAGTCATATAGTAAGAATAAGTCACTAAACTACAGCTTATAAAAGAGTCCATACTTGAGCTTTCAATTTATTACACACAATACTTCTCCTACTCTGTTTAGTAACTGAAACGTAGATCCACATTTTTTAGAAATTCAAGTAACAACCCCAATCTGAAATAACCATTTAAATTAGAAGAGGAAAGAAACAAATTAAGCTGAAAACAAAATAGAACCTCTTGTGGAATGATATCGGTGCGGGGATCGTCAGGGAGCTCTCTAACGAATGAATTATTCCAGTTCAGATCTTCAAGCTTCTTTTTCACCTTGTTCTTGATACTACTTCCTTTGTGTTCATGATCATTATTATTCAAACTCTGATTCTTCAAATCTAATAAAGTGAAAGAGAGATGAATGCGAACCATTCATCTAGATTGAAACTAAAACAAATGACTAAATTAAAAATATCTGGTTTAGGTCAAAATCAAAGATTGGTTATTGAAGAAATGATTTTGTGTTTTCCGTAAATGGTAAGTGTTAGGATATTATTTATATGTATAGTATGAAAAGCCAAACGAATTGTATTTAAATGTAATAATTTTTTTTAATTATAGAATTTTAATAATTTATTTTAATGATTATTAAATCACATTCCATATTAAGCATTTTAGTTGTATGATAAAATTTAACGGTATTAATGTATAATAATTACATTTAATGGTCTTAATTTCATTTATCAACAAATGGACAAAATTTTAGGGAGGCATTCCAAATTCAATTCCTGGCATTTAAGTGTGGCGTTTGGACTGTTTACAGAAATTCCTTCATTACAATTGGACCGGTTTGAAGTTCATGTATTGCTATTTAATATTGCATAGGTAGATGAATGTAATTAATAAAAAATTGCGAAGGCAAAATAGACCTAAAATATTTTTCATAGATCGTGACATTTTAATATAGTATAGATAAATAGAGGCTTAGCTTTGGTTTGAAAAAACATCTCATCCTCTAATCTCTTCGTTTTTTTCTTCTGGGTAGTTGTAGTACCGGTTCCATCTCCTAGCCACGAGTGCACGCGTCTCAGAGTTGATGTGTTAACCTTGGAGGGCGGACGATTGAATCTCAGTTGCACCACGGTCAAGCTGAAATGAAATATATTTTTTATAATAAATCAAATTCTTTTAAAACAAAATCTATTTTTTCAATTTAATTAAAATTTTACCTTAAATCCAATAATAAAGTAAACTTATGTTATTTTTAACCAAAATAATTAAAATAAAACTTAATAAAGTAAAATAAAATAATAATAAAAACTAAAATTAAGCCGAACCAAATACTGCGTTTACAGCTGGCCCCCCTTTGTGTATCTTTGCAGAACTAAAAGGATAGACAAAACAAAAAGACAAAGTATTCGGAAGACGAAAAATTTATTCAAATAAGGCACAATATAGATGGGTCTGGCTTGATATCAAGCAGAATCTCAACAATATGCAAAAAGGCCTACACTAGAAACAAGCCTTGACCTCAATCTTGGATCGACTTCAATTTAACCGAATATAATATGCAGCGAACCTAGCTTCTACATAGGCTTTGACCTCGATCTTGGATCAAGTTCGATTTAACCGAAGATAAGATGGAGCGTACCTGGCTTCAACACAAGCTTCGATCTCGATCTTGGATTGAGTTTGATTTAACCGAATATAAGATGGAGTAGACCTGGCTTCAACACATACTTCGACCTCAATCTTGGATCAAGTTCGATTTAACCGAAGATAAGATGCAACGAACATGACTTTTACAAAGACTTCGACTTCGATATTGGATCAGGTTCGATTTAACTGAAGGTAAGATGCAGCAGACCTGGCTTCCACACAGGCTTCGTCCTCGATATTGGATTGGGTTTGATTTAACCGAAATAAGATGCAATGAACCTGGCTTCTACACAAACTTCGACCACGGTATTGGATTGAGTTTGATTTAACAGAAGATAAGATGCAACGAACCTGACTTCTACACAAGCTTCGACCTCGATCTAGGATTAGCTAGGTTCGATTTAACTAAAGATAAAATCAACAGACTTGGCTTCTACAGAGGCTTCGACCTCGATATTGGATCAAGTTCGATTTAACTGAAGATAAGATGCAATAGACCTGGCTTCTACATAGGTTTCGACTTCGATCTTGGATCGTGTTCGATTTAACCAGAAAAGATAAGAATGCAAATTTGCCAAAAGGCTGGGGTGATTTGAATAGCTAGGAGGTTTATTACCCAAGTGTATAGTTTAGAAATCCTTCTAAAAAAATGAGTGCATGAGATATGCACTTCGCCAATGCAAGCAATGACTAACACCAAGCTATATTCATATAGGCAGGACGTCATGCAAATGATTTAGGAAAACTAAATGCATGCATTTCTAAATGTTCATTGTCATAATGTCGTGAATGATAAGTGATGTTATAATTTGGTTTGGCTTAACCAATGTAATGACTCTAAATGTATGATGCAAGATTAAGCGATGCAATATGTATGCGTAATTATTTCTATTTGCACAACCAGTAAATGTGACACCAAATGTACGATGCATATACATGTTATGTAGGCATGATAATTTTTATAATTGAACCATGAAAATGATTGTATTTTTTTTTTTTTTGAAAAAATGATGCAAGTGATGTACTCATGAAATATAGTAAAGAGAACATATTTTGTATACTTTCATTGTTCTTATTAGCGAATATTTAGCACAAAATCAAATAAGTAAAAGCATCATCAACACTTGAGGAAACATGTCGATTGTTCTCTTTTTTCTTTTGTTTTTTTTTTGTTTTATATATATATATATATATATATATATATATATATTTTTTTTTAATGAATGCCTTCGCTCAATAAGAGATATATGCATCAAAGTGATTTCTCAATCATATCGGGTTTGGTGGGTTACATTTGTAGAGGTATCTCATGTGTAAGTTTGGAGAACTGTTAAAGGTGTTTGATTAAACTGCTTCATAACCACAGCCTTATAATTGATAAAAAAAAGGTCGTATACGAGAAAACAAATTTTTCATAAGGAACAAATGAGAGTGGAGATTGTGATTTTGCAATAAAAATTAACAATGAATGAAAGTCGGCAGATTTCCCTTTTTTAAAGAAAAGCTTGTCAAATCTCTTGAACAATAAGAGACTGGAAASAAAAATGTGCGCTTGATGCATGATGACGAAAAAACGTAAAATGAATGAAACGTGCACGCCACGCATATGACAAAGATAAAATCAAATTTAAGTGTGAAAAGAGATAGTGAAATCACTTGTTTTTTAATAAAAACTTGGGATTTTCAAAATAGCTCAATCACCGCATTTTGCTTCCTTTAAAAAAATCTGATGGATCAAGAGTGCACATAACAAACTATCAAGCACTCCTTAAATAGGCGAGAATGTGATGACGACTTTGCCCTTGATGACTTTATGAATATAGTGATAATTCGCTTAGAGATTTTTGTGAATCAAGTGGGATTATACATGAATTTACTGTTCTATATTCACCTCAATATAATAGAATAGTTGAGTGGAAAAATAGAACTTAAAAAGAGATGGATAATGCTATTAAGTTCTGGTTTATCTGATGATATGTGGGGGGAAGCTGTACTTTCTGTTTGTTTTATTCTTAACAGGGTCCTCACAAAAAGCTGGATAAAGTATCATATGAGCTCTAGAAGGGGTATTCGCCAAACCTGAGCTACTTGAAGGTGTGAAAGTGCTAGGCAAAGGTGACATATCCAACATTCAAAAAACCAACGGTTTAATCTAAAAAATTTTTATTGTGTTTTCATTGGTTATGCTCAAAATAGTTTTGCATATAGGTTCACGAGCTTGAATGATAAATCAATATGTGAATATAGAGATGCTGCATTTTTTGAAAATATCTTCCCTTTGATTAAAATTGGTGGTGAATCTAGTGGTATTTCAAAAATTGTATGCATGTTATTGTCGCGCCACTTCTATTGATATGATAGACCTTGAACTTAGATCCAATGATGGAATAGATTATGAACCTAGGAGAAGTAAAAGACAAAAGGTTAATAAAAGCTTCAGCTTGACTTCTTAACTTTCTTTATGGTAGAAAACTTTGATAAGATAGACGATCAGTTTGTTTGTATGTATTTGATAGAAGAAGATCCTAAAACCTACCAACACGCTATAAACGCTTTGGATTCTAGCCTATGGAAAGAATCTATTAAAAGTGAGCTAGACTCCATAGTTATGAATCAAACCTGGAAATTGGTAGATTTACATATATGAAATAAACCTATTAGGTGTAAATGGATCTTTAAAAGAAAAATAAGACCAGATACAAAGCTAAACTAGTGGTTGTAGGTTCCACACAAAAGTATGACATTGATTACTTCGATACGTACTCTCAAGTAACCATGATGGCCACAATTAGATCTTTGATAGCGTTCGCGGCTATTCGAGGCTTAGTAATACACCATATGGATGTAAAAATAGCTTTTATTAATGGTGATTTAGAAGAGGAGATCTATATGACACAACCTGAAGGTTTTCTAACTAATGGACAAGATAAATAAAGTATGGAAGTTCAAAAAATCTCTCTCTGACCTAAAACAAGCACCAAAACAATGGTATGAAAAATTTAATGGCATTTTGGTAAACAATGGTTATAAAGTAAATTGCTCTGATACATGTGTTTACTCAAAGTTGTTTGGAGCTGATTGTGTGTTAATATGCTTGTATGTTGATGACATGCTCATTTTTTTGTTCAAACTTAGATATCATTAATGAGACCAAGTTGCTCATTTCTCCATATTTTAAAATGAAAGATTTAGGAAAGGTTGATGTAATACTTAGTGTAAAAATAAGGAAAAATGATAATGTCAATCACACTACATTGAGATAATACTGAAAAAAAATTGATCACTTTGATAAATTACCTGTAAGAACACTTTATGATATTAGCATGAATCTTAAAAAGAATCAGGGTGATAGTGTATCTTAATCTGAATATGCAAAGATCATAGATAGTGTCATGATTTTAGTAAATTACATTAGACTTGATATTGCATATGCAGTAAGCAGACTGAGTAGACACACTCATAACCTTGGTAAAGATCATTAAACAGCTTTACATCGGTTGTTAAGGTATCTTAGTAATACAATGGACTATTGTTTGCATTTTAAATATTTTTTTGCTGTGCTAGAAGGATATTGTGTTGTAAACTGGGTTACAGATAATGATGAAGTGAGTTCCACTAGAGGGTATGTGTTTACTTTTGGCGGTAGAGCTATCTGAGTTCATAGCACTTGAACTAACAGGTCAAAAGGCTGAATGGCTGAGAAGACTTCTTGTAGACGTGCCACTATGGGGAAAATCATACATGTATCCATACACTGTGACTCACAAAGATGTCATTAGAATTGCCAAAAATAGTTTGTACAATGGCAAGAAATGCTACATACGTCTAAGACATGTTGCTGTGAAGCAGTTGCTGAAAGATAAAATTATATCTTTGGAGTATGTGAGGTCCGAGAGGAACTTGGTGGATCCTCTCACCAAGGGCAAAACAGTGAAAGTAATTCTGGAGTCCTCAGGATGCATAGGACTCAAGCCATGATGCTCAATCCAATGTTTTTCTTTTGGGTGGTACATGTATGGACTTGATGGATGTAATGAAGCATATGTGAATCCATATCCCTTCTTTGGGTGGTCTATGAATGGACTTCGTGGATACAGTGAAACATGTGAATCCATAGCCCTTTTGGGTGGTTCATGCGTGGACTTGATGGATAATATTCAAAGTCTTCATAGCTCAGTTTTGAGTGGTTTATCTATAATATACTTGATGAAGCGATAACGTGACTGTGAAGGTGATGCCGCCTTTTATGAAAGAGTTGTGGAGCCTCTTTCTAGAGCTTTCACAATGACCCAAGGTATATATGCATGACCACTAAAAGCACTTGACAACTATCGCAGAATCAAAATCGAGGATTCAAACGTGTTGTGGGGGTCTCAACTATAAATACTAGAAATTCAAGAGGTAACTCACTTTTATTATTTAGGTTGTTGCTCTACTTCATGCATTAATTCAAATCGAAAGATATTAATGCTTAAATTTTTATCCTTTGCTCAGAAATTCAATCCTCCTTCTTACTTCTTTTTACTATGTTGTCATTCGTGGGGGATTGTTCGGAATGACAATTGAATTGGAGAAATTTAAGGATATGTGGATGGATGAAAAGTTGCTGAGGAAGTCAAGATACAGGTGGTAGGTGTGTAGAAGGAAGTGGCCATTCAAGGACACGTGGGTGGCCAAAAAATTTTTGGATTTTTTATTTTTAAAAAATTAAGTTCTATTTTGGGCCACTCCATCAGTATAAATAAAGGTCATTCCTTACCATTTTTCATCATCACATTCATTCAATACTTCTCTCCAGTACTCCATCTCCACTCTCCTTTACATTGTTCTTCATTTTTCTTACATTGTTCTTCATTTTTCCACTTATCTCTACTACCTTAAACTGAGCCGAGATTGATTCCACTCCCATTTCGACGAGTGCACATCTAAGTTGGAGTTTGTGTTAACCTTTGGGAGCATATCGGCAGTAAAATAATTTAGCACCGTGGTTGTGCCGATTTTGCTTTCAAGGTAGTGGTTCCACCCACGACACAACAAATTTAGCTCCTAGTTCCAATTTTGTTCTTTATTTTCCAAGAGTTGTTGGATCTACAAGGGTCGAAGAAAGAAGAAGGATTATGATCGAGTGAAAGGATTATAGAGAAGGGTGAGATGAGGTGATTATGGTAGAGTTAAGGAGAGGAGTAATGAGTTTCCTTCCTTTCACGATTGTTTCCCATGTAAATGAAATCAAAGCCTTCTCTTTATATAAGGTGTAAAAAAGCAACGGTAAGATTGTAGAATTGAAGATATGTAGGAAATTAGCCACTTTTGGTGGAATGAAGACTTGACAAAATCTTCTGAAAAACTATTTTATTTAAAAACAAATCTAATTTATTTTTCTTACTTTTATTCAACACTTGATTTAAAAAAGGGAAAAACTCGGCTTTTTAATAAAATACAAAGAAATAAAATAAAACTAAAATAAATTTAATAAATAATAAAAAAAATAATGATAACAAAGTTGGACCAAATAGGTGTCTACATTCGAATTTGATCAAAAATTCAAATTTTAATCATAATCCAACGATCAATTTAAAGTTGGTTAAATTCCAAATTTTCAAATTCATCCCAAATTTGAATCTGAATTATATTTCGACTTTTAAATTAAGTTAGATAAATTTCATATTTTCGAATTTGATCAAAATTCAAGTTTGAGCCATAATCCAACAGTCAATTTAAAGTTGTATAAATTCCAAATTTTTAAATTCATCCCAAGAATTTGAATTATATTACGAATGTTAAATTAGGCTGGATAAATTTCATATGTTCGAATTTAATCCAAAATTCAAATTTGAACCGTAATCCAACAGTCAATTTAAAGTTGGATAAATTCCAAAATTTTAAATTCATCTAGAATTTGAATTTGAATTATATTCTGACTTTTAAATTAAGTTAGATAAATTTCATATTTTCAAATTCATTCTAAAATTCAAATTTGAACCATAATCCAACGTTCAATTTAAAGTTTGATAAATTTCAAATGTTCAAATTCATCCCAAATTTAAATTTGAATCATATTATGACTTTTAGATTAAGTTCAAAGTTAAAATAATAATAATAATAATAATAATAATAAAATTTTTGAAGATAATTTAAATTTCAATTGATAAATTACAGATGTCATATTTTAAATTGTGCAAATATACTATCAATTGGACCTACAACAATATTTTGGCCTATGATTAAAAAAATAATCAGAACGATGACTTAAATCCATCTTTTTGGTCGTTCAATATTTTCGAAATTCATCCATAATTATGTTTGACATAAATTTCAAAAATGAGCATTTGTAAAACCATAAATTCCAGGCCAATCATAAACGGCCACGTAATTATTAACATAACTATATTTTATTAAATTTGGGGGCAATTATAAATTATCCCTAAATTAAAATTAAAGACAAAAACAAGAATTCGAAAATAATGTCCGGTGCCTTTCATTGTGCCCTTTAGATTGGATTTAATTTAATTGGTCATCTGGGATCCCTGGGGAAGAGGATCAAGTTGGCCCTTGTGAACAGCTTGATGCACTATCTCCCTTCAACCCTTTGAGCGAAATGCGGCAAAAGGAAGGAAAATCCATGGACCGACCCCATCGTCTCCACCCCGTAGGAACTACGAGGGTTACACAAAATTGGGCTTAGGATCAATTTAGTTCACATATCAATTGAGTAATATTTTGACCCAAAATCCAAATTATCATAAGACCATCATGGTGGATTAATGTTTAAAGTTAAATAAGTCGAAATCCAGTTAAATAATTGAGTTGGGTCAAAAATCACCTAAACCCAAACCTTTTGAAATTAAATTGGGTTCATGACCCAAAACCATGGGTTTGATCCAAAATAACTCAAGCCCAAAGCGCACTAAACCTATGAAAACCTCTATAAGAAGTCTCCCTCTTATTTCCAAGAGTGCAAGCATGGAGAGAATTCACATATACTCTCTGAAACTTGAAGATTCAAAGACCAATGTGAAAAAAATTAAAGACTTGAAGACTTTTGAAGAACATAGAACTTCGATCTCAATTCAAGAACAAGCATCTCAATCTTCACATCAAGTTCGAGAGGGGGATAAAGACTAGAGATTGAATCTACTACACATATAACAACATAAAAGTTCAACTCCACGAATTATAATTTTTTCAAAAATCTCGTGTGAACAATGAGGACCAGAGTATGAAATATCTGTCACATGTCGACGTTTCGATGTGTCCATAGGTTAAACATCAATATGAGGAGTAAATCGACATTGTCATGGTATTGCAAAAAAATCGACACATTTTAAAAAATATCAACAAATTATCACCAATATAGGTTGGGTTTTGGAAAAATATTGGAATGGAAGCTGTCTCACATTGGAAAAGAAACAAGAATGGTCTCCATGTGCTAGAAGTTGTCCCACATCGGAAAAGTACAAGGAGAAGATGTGTTCTAACTACTATAAAAGGAGCTCATGGGTTTGGGTTTTAATCATCCCAATTGAAATACTTTAAGTCTGGTATACCAACTTTAGTTAACTGAGCAGTATTTGCTTTGAAAGAGAATTTTGTGTAATTGAGGTCAGGAAGAGAAATCTGTGTGATTGTAATAATTTTCACATAGTGGATTTTTCCTTGTGGGTCGTGGTTTTTTCTCTGATTTGGAGTTTTTCCACGTTAATTCTTGTGTTTCTTTATTTTATTACTTTCTTTAAATTTCTCAATTATTTTCTGTTTATTCATGCGGTTAAAGTAGGGGATTTTTTCTCATCAAGTGGTATAAGCTCCATAGTTGCAGCATTGTTTGAACTTCCACATCATAAAAGATTTCTTGAAACAAGCTACGGTTCTGTGAATAGTGTGGATTGTTCACTATTTGCATATTTGCTAGGAGTGTGAAGCAGATATGTCATTCTTTATGAGTCCAGTGAAGATTGACGTAGAGAAATTTGACGGAAGGATGAACTTTGGCTTGTGGCAAGTGCAAGTCAAAGATGTCCTGATACAATCTGGGTTACGTAAGGCGGTTGAAGGGAAGACTGAGTGAAGGTGCTTCTGAAAAGCTAAGCGGTGATGGTGGTCCAATGGAGTCCATTCCAGCAAAGGTTCTAAAAAGTCCAGCATGAGTGATGAAGATTAGGAGGAAATGGATTTGAGGACTGCAAGTGTAATATGAACAGGTTTTGCTAAGAATATTCTTGCGAATGTGCATGAAATTTCAACAGCGAAAGAGTTTTGGGAGAAGCTCGAAGTGTTGTATCAGGCAAAGGGCATTTCAAATCGGTTGTACATGAAGGAGCAGTTTCACATGCTGCGAATGGAGGAAGGTACGAAAATTTCAGATCATCTCAGTAATCTCAATAGCATCATCTTTGAGCTGGAGGCGATTGAAGTGAATATAGATGACGAAGATAAAACACTCAGGCTAATCTTATCACTTCCACCTTCTTATGAACACATGAAGCCAATCTTGATGTATGGAAGGATACTTTGAATTTTGCCGAGGCTACTAGTAAACTGCTGTCAGAGGAAAGAAGACTAAAGAGTGAAGGGCGTACTTCACACGAAGATTCGACACTGGTAACTAGCAATTGGAAGAAGAATAAAGACTTCGTACAAAATAAAGCTTGTTGCTGAGGATGCGAACAGTCTGGGCACATGAAGAAAGATTGTCCCAACAGAGCTGGTTCGTCAAAGGGCTCTAGGCAGAATGCTCGCAATGTTTCTCTCATCAGGGAAGACGATGATCAGTTCCTTTGAAAAGAGAGAATTCATTCTCATGGTTTATCCGCTTTACCATGATAGAGAATGTGATATTAGTAGTTCCACAAGTTTACACATGGGCATGGGCTTGGTGGTTATACAAGGTGTGTGTGGTGGAAGTTATATCGAGGCTGAAGAACTTCCAGGTGAGCCAAGTAGGTGGAAGTTGCACCATAAATCTCAGCAGGATTTATCGACGTGTGACGAGGAAGAAAAACCTTGAAAGGCGACATTCCAAGTGATCTACTTTTATGGTGGAGTAGTCTATAGTCCTCTGACTTGAGAATTATGACTGTCGGTGAAGACAATAAGTGCAGTAGAAGCTGTGAACTTTTCAATATCTTGCTAAGGTGGAATTTGATGGGTTTTGGTAAAATATTGGAATGGCAGTTGTCCTACATTGGAAAAATACAAGGATGATCTCCATGTGCTAGAAGTTGTCCCACATCGGAAAAGTACAAGGAGGAGATGTGTTCCAACTACTATAAAAGTAGCTCATGGGCTTGGGTTTTAATCATTCCAATTAAAATACTTTAAGCCTGGTATACCAGCTCTAGTTAACTAAGCGGTATTTGCTTTGAAAGAGTATTTTGTGTAATTGGGGTCGGGGAGGGAAATCTGTGTGATTGTAATAATTTTTCACATAGTGAATTTTCTCTTGTGGGCCGTGGTTTTTTCTCGGTTTGAAGTTTTTCCATGTTAATTCTTGTGTTTCTTTATTTTATTGCTTTCTTTAAATTTCTCAGTTATTTCCTGCTTATTCCTGTGATAGAAATAGGAGATTTTTTCCCATCAATATAGACATAACGTTAATATGAATCATTTTTAACTTATTTAGAAACGTTGAAAGGCTTATTTGTTCATTTAAATAGTTTTTATGAATTTTTATTTTTTATAACATTTCTAGAAGTATTTGCAACATCAATATTTCCATCAATATTTCATGAAATTGAAACTTTTGTATTGTCATTGACATCGACGTTTAAAACTTTGATGAGGAAAAGTGATATTTTAACAATTTCAATTTTTATAAATAGAAGGGAATTTATAAGAGTTGATTGAGGACCATGACATTTTTAACCAATAAAATTGACTTAATTTAATAAAATAAGTTAAAGAAAAAGGAACACTTTTAATCCACAATTATAAAATGATTCTATTTGGTAGAGTATGCGTGGGAGTGATAGTAGAATTGATTTTAAACCTTCTTAAAATCAATTTTTATATGATGAATAGAATCGCAGAAGTGATTTTGACAATGACAAAACTCCCAAATACACCCTTATTCTAGACGCATCGATAAAAAAATTGTTCCAAATAGTTGATTAAGTTTGTCTTAATGGTTTGGAGGAAACAAAATGACAAATTAAGAATGAATTAAAAAAAACTTTATAAATCTAAAATAACTTCAAACTCGCACTAATGCAATATTTATTGATGATACTCATTCAAAATATATCTTAATCAGTTGAGATAGAAACTGATGATCGGCTTTGGCCAAGTAACAAAACAGTAGGTAAAATTAAAGGTTTATTGAGAATATTTTGCCAAAATAAAAAATAATAATAATAAATATCAATAAAAATTTATAGATTAAAATACTATTTTAGTTCTTATAATTTCAGTCTTGGTTAATTTTAGTCCATGATGTACTTCAAGATTCATTTTATTACTTATACTTCTAACGTTGATTCATTTTATTCCATGTACTTTCAAAATGTTAATTTTAATTCCTATACTTTTAAAAAGTGATCATTTTAATTCATATTTGCAAAATTTTAACACAACATTTACACATAATGAAAACTTAATATAAACATGATATTAAATATTCATCGACATGTCGACATTTTATCGACATTTTATCGACATTTTCATGTATCCATGGGTTCAACATCCACACGAGGTGTACATCATCATTCCCATAATATTAAACACAATCACAGAGCAGAATAATGTAAATTTATCAAAGCAGAAAAGAAAAATTGTTTGAGCCATTGTCCTTTAGAATCACACCTGCCCCCCAACCTCATCCAGTTTAAAGATTTGCCTTCCCCAACTCATTTTATTCATGTATAAACTTATTCATGCATAGCAAATTGCTACTTATTCATCTCTCAATAACTAAACACAAGATGCACCTACTGGTTTACGAGATCAAAACCCAATTTTCGTAATTGTAAAGTCGAATCCGTCACATTGCCATATAGAAAACCCCGACGCTGCTCAACAGCTTCGGTCCCAATCATTTCAGCTATATATTACATGATGAATAATGTAAATTCTAAGAGTCTCTTATTCTCATTGTTTTGCCTGCAATGTGAAAGATTTAGTTAGAAATTAGATTGGATTCAATCAGTGAAATAGAGATAGAAAGCACCAAGCAAACAACTGAATGGTGAAATGAGATGATTTACCTGTGAATACAAGAAGGTCCCAAAAACGGCGATGGCGGCTCCGAGAGCGTTGACGGGCTGGACCGGGGTGCGGAAGATGATGATCGCAGAAACTATCACTGATATACGCTTCATGGTGTTACCAATGCTGAACGTCAAGGGAGAAATCTCATCCAACGACATGTAAGAAACTTGGTTGTAGAGATGATAGAACACACTCTGTGCTGCTACCCACCTACCAATAAGAGAAACACCACAAACTTTAAAACTAACATGGAAGAAGAAAAGATTTGTAATAAAAATGGTATCTTCATATGAAATAACCATGAAAATTTGAGCATTTCAAGGTTTAGGCAAGAGTAAAAAAGAAACAGAATCGATAGGTCGATTACAAATGAACCATTAGAATCAAAGTAAATGTTCAGGTTATCAAGACAGTGAGCGGTATTTCTAGCAGGATATAAGACATCCCATTGAAGACATTTGAACAGAAAAAGAAAATGCAGGTCCTATGTATGAACTTGATCTGTAAAGTTAGTATGATTTATCGATGTCCTTCGATCGAATAAACTTTCAGAGGATGAATTTGTTATAAAGGGCAAGTTATAAGCAAAAAATCATATAAGTTTATGACTGCTTACCATACGAAATTAGGTCCAATCTGAGAGAGAGCTGTTTTCCATCCAGCAGCCCATATTTGCGGTCCTTCGACAGCAATGGCGAACGGAGTAAGAATCAAAAGGGACAATATCGAAAGACAGGCGTAGTAGTTCATTCCACTAACGGACTTCCCCTTCATGCCTTTCTTCGAGAATATGTTTCGGAAGACGAATGCCAAGTTTGATATCATGGCTCCCATGAAACCTGAAGAAATGAACACAACTTAGAGCTCTCAGAAAAATCTTATAGTTAGTTGCATATTACTCTCAACTCTGAATACCTCTTACAATAAGATTTTCGTTTCAGTTTCACCAACATTATAGCAAATAAAAATCATTCATTCCATAATAAATAGGAAAATAGAAGATCCCTAAACTTTTGTACTTGTTTATATTAGGGCTTTGTATTTTCAAATAATCTATTTTCGTCTCCTAACGTTCATATACCCTCATTTTGGTCCTTGTCGCTACATTTTAATCTTATATTATAACAAAAATATTTGGCCACCTGCTTTTGAACTTAATGCCAAATTTAATTCGTTACATATAACTTAGAACACAAGTTCTTGCAATGCCATGCATGATGTCTAGTAGATGCAATAGGGAATTCCATTGACAAGGATCAAAACCAAACATTTGAAATTAAAGGGAGTTCCATACTAAGAATTTAAATCTATATGCTTAAAACACAAGTTCCTGCAATGCCATATTTATAGTAAGCAATATCAAATTCTAGTGACAAGGATCAAAACAAAACATTTGAAAGTAGAGGTTAGTACCCTACAAAGAGAGCTGAATGTAATTACCAATCATGTTGAAGTTGAGCTCAGTCACAGCAGCGAGCGCACAGCCACCGATGATCGGGACGAGAGAGAGATAGACAGGAAGTGGAAAAGTTTCACCCAACAAGAACCTTGAAACCAGTACACTAAAGGCAGGCTCACCACTCTTGATGATATGAGTGAATGAGACAGCGACCTTTGACATGCTCACGGTTGCCGCTACATGTCCAATCGTATGGGCCACAGCAACCTATTCATTCAAAACCATCGCCAAAGTTTCAAACACAAGATTACAAAAGAGCATTCAAGTCTTCAACCACAAGCAATTTTGATGAGTTCTTCACGTTTAAGCTTATATATTGTCAGTTATCTGTAAGAAGATAACAAGTTTAGAGAAACAATGCAAGTTATTTGTTTTCTTGCCCTTTTCCTGACCTTTCTCAGCAACCAAACGCAGGGGATATTTCTTCAAAAACTAGAACAAGAAGATGATTACCGATGGAAATTTCATCGGTTCAAAAATTTTCTCAGTGGCCAAACACAACCCAGAAAGAATTTCCTAAGCTTTCTCAGCAAACAAACACGGGGATCTCTTCAAATACTAGAACAACAAGATGAAAAGAAATTTCATTGGTTCTGAAATTTTCTCAACTTCCTAAGCTTTCTTAGCAACCAACCACATGGAAACTCCATCAAATACTAGAACAGCAAGATAATTACTAACAAAAGCAATATCAATCACCCTGAAATTTTCTCAGTAACCAAACAGAACCCAGAAAAACATACCGGGAACAGAGACTTCCAGAACTCAAAATCGGTCTTGGGTGCCTCGGCGATCCTGGTCATCCAAGAGAATAACATGATGAGAGAGCCAACAGCGAGAGAAAGTGTGGAGGTCAGCCATGGATATGGATACGCATTCAAAACCTTCTTGTTGTAAATGTTGAACACCACGTTCAAACCCCACCACAGAGCGAAGTACAGCCCGATCTTAACCTTCTTCGCCGCCGCCTCCGACGGCGCTTCGGCCACCGTCAGTTCAATGTTCGACTCGATCGGCTCCGACCGATCAGCCTCATAAGCTTTTCTCGTAATCAAATCACTCTTCCGAGTTCCCAATGGCCCAAAGTTCGAAACCGAAGAGACATGAAGAGCATTTTTCATACAGACTACGGCGCCTTGGGGTTTCTGCACCGGCAATGGAGGTGGACACGAAAACCGCCGGATTGGCGCCGGAGACCTCCGCCGGAGAACAACGTCGGACCCATTAATCGATTTTGCAGATTGACTCAAAGAAGAGATCATGATCGTAAAAACCCAGAAATTAGGCAAAATCACAGACTAGTCCCTTCACGACTCTGGGAAAAATTAGTACACTAATCGCTCAAAATCGCCCAAATATCCTAAAATGCGGTTACCCAGAAAGCCAAGTTTCCAGGAAAATTGATTTCGAAACTCGGTGGGTGGAATAGAGGAATATGAACAGTCCTAAATAGTGGAATTTTGTAAAAACTAAGCAAAGGAAGCCACCGAGAATGTAGGTGTTTGGTGATCGTTCTATTCAATGAATCCGCACAGGATTTGGGGTTGGTAGAGGGAATTTTGAATATTAGAAGACGGAGGAGATTGAGGTATGAATTCAAAAGAAATTTTCAAAGGGTTTTTTTTTTTCTCTCAACTGAGTTGGGTGGCGGCTTTGATCGAATTTGAAAATGTGGATTGCCTTCCCTCCGTGGAATTGGGTGATTGGGTGAGGATCCAACAAAATCAAATTACATAACTTTAGAGGTTCATTTTTTCTTTTCCAACATGGAATTCAAATAACTTTTTGAAACTGTTCTTGGAAAAGGAAAAAGGGGAAGAAAATAAAGAAGAAGGAATTTGTGGGGTCAAATCTTAACATCCATAAACAAAAAACTTGCCTGTGATAGGCAAAAGAAACAGAAACAGAAATGTTATTGAGTATATACACAGCTGAATCGTTTCATGAGTTAAAAATAGATACAAATTTGAACGATAAAGGGGAGGAGACAAATACCACATAGGAACAGCAATTCAAATTAAAATTCTTTTGAAGTTAAATTATATTTTTCTGTTTCTAAACTTTAATTCTGTTTCTATACTTTATCACTTATATCATTAGGTGGAAAATTCTTTTCTAGTTAAATTACAAGTATCTAAGAACTTTCAAAGATGTGTTTAATATGTTCTTGAACTTCAAGAATATTTTGTAAATATTAACCTGAGCTATAGTTAGCAAGTATCTTAATTTTCAATCTTATGTCTAGTAAGTTCGAGTTTAATTCTCTAAATTTTAAATTTTATGTTTAACATATTTGAATTTTTTAGAAATTTTCAGATTTAGACATAAAGATTGAAAAGTTATTGTCTTATGAAGCACAAATTTTAGCTAAAAAAAGATACAAAATTGAAGTGTTAAATGGATTCTGAATTTTATAAAATGAAAAATATGACGAGAATATATTAGAAACAAAATTAAAAATTAAAGAACCTAATATTTAATAAACACTATTGTACTTCAACGATATGTTAAGCATAGAATTGAAAGTTCAAAACTTACTATTATTGGGTCAATATGACAACTCTAGAGGGATAAACATAGTTTAAATAATTTTTAATAAACTGTCAAACCGAACGTAGCTCAAATGGTTAAGACACCTATCTCTGACCAAAAGATCATGAGTTTTGAATCCCCACCCACATGTTGTACTAAAAAAAATAATCTTTAATCAACTATTTTGAATGTGTATCAATTAATCAAATACACACATTTTACCAGCAATTAATATCTTCTAGATATATTTTTCTTTTGAGTTCTGGAAATTCAAGAGACTAAGTTGGAGGGCCCAGTGGACGTTCAAAATAACCTAGCAAGATTATAACCCAAGAGAAAATCAATGAATTTCTAAAATAATAATGGATTTTTACATAAAAAAAAATATATAGAAAAATAGATATATCCCATATTGAAAAATTAACCGGTCATTTCTTTTTTAAAATAAAATTTATATTTTATATTTTTCTCTCTTAAATATTAAATATTCAATGGCGATAAAGCACAAAATAAATTATCATCAATCAATACCTAAATATTTAAAAAATAACATGGCGTGAGGGTAAAAAAATCCAAGAAAAAAAAAAGGAGCAAAAGCAGCAGAAGATTTTTATAAGATATGGGTCAATATTTTAAACAAACATTTCATAAAGGGTGTTCTTTATTATATTGTGTCTGCCACAGTTTTCTTAAATAAATGATGAGTTAGATGCTCTCTGTTTCGCAATTTTTATATACCAATTTTAGTACAAATGATTGGAAGAAAAGAAATTCAAACTAACCCACTTAAATAATCTGGTATGGTAGGAACCTAATAACAACCAAATAGTTCAACCAAATCTTATGTTTGGAATTGCTAAACCAAGGGCTGTTTGGTTGGAAAGTCTATTTTGTTTTCAATTCAGAATTAAAAATTTTTAAAATACAGAATGGTTAAAATTTAAATATGAAAAATATAATCTTGCACCAGCCGAATTCGAAAAGCAGGATTCGGAACGGGCATTCCAGTGAGATGGGCCCAATCAAACATTTGACACCTGAATTTGGAGGGGTGCGCCAGGCCCAAGCTGTAGTGCAACGCATGGGCGACGCGCGACGGCCCCAATAGCAAGCTATCGAACTGGGCCTTCCCCCTAGAAAAATGAATTTAATATCATGTGGGCCGATGGCCCACGTATCAGATATTAAACTGATAAGAACAGATACTACACTTGATCTTAGCCAAAAGGCCGAGAAAGGTATGAATTGTTATGCGTTCGGGCATCAGTTTTATAGTCATTTTCGCGCTGCTGGTTTCTGTACACAGCCGATGTGGGACGAGCCGTTTCTCTCTCCTTACTTGTGACGTTGTTTTGTTTTATGTCTGTTTGGACGGTGGATTTGTTAAAATTAATTTCTGTAGTTGTATTATTATTAGTAGCTGTTTAAGAGAGAAGTTAATTCAATTCGGATTTTTTTACCTCATTTGCAAAACCTCTCCCATTGAAATTTTAATCCTTTCAACTTTGTGTGATTTTAAAAATAACCCTTAGTTTGACTCACAATGGAGTAAAAATAAATCTCTCTCTATGAATTTGAAGAATTTAAACTATGTTTTTTAGTACGAAGAATCTAAATTAATTGAATGGTCAAAAATCTAATTGGAAAAATAGTTTAATGTGAAAATTGAATTTTTTAACTTTAAAAAATTAATGTGAAAAATCTAAATTAGTTAATTGAATGGATAAAAATTCTTCAATATCAAAATTTACATAACGTCGACACAAGATTTCATAAATACCAGAATTTAATTTAAAAGAAAAGTCAAAATTTCATGAATCTAGGTTCAAGATTGCATACAAAAAAATGGATTGGTGTGGATCTCAGTTCGGGATAGCACAAACCTGGACCGGGATTAGTGTGGATCCCATTTTTTGTCTTCTCTCCCATTTTGTCCTCTTTTTTGTCAATTAAATCTCCACCATTTAATGTAATATTAGCCCGAAATTTATGACATTTTTTTACTTTTTTTTTTTAGTTTACTTATTGGAGTATTTGTTTGTGGATTTGTGGTTCATGTTTTGGTAATTTTACAAGAATAAAAATGGGAAATTTGGATGAATAGACATTACCTTTTTCACCTTTTTTAAAACACATGTATTCTAGTCAATGACTAACATCATCTATTACACCAGCGTGCATTAATATTTTAGGTTTTCCTTCCTTATTTCTTTTTCTTTATTTCTTCTCTCTACCTCCATGTTCCTCTTTTTCCAGATTTTTTTCTTCTTATCTTCTCTCTTTCTCTCTTCCACTGTCTCCCGCAAGCATGAGGTTTTTCTTGTTTACTCTACTATTAAAAAAAACTCTAAATCTCTCACTTTTTTTAACTAGTAGCCTCCATGATTCCCGTGACCTTTAGCAATCATCAGCGACGAATGCATCAGTTCGTCAAAAGAAAGAGGCTCAGGTGAGGAAGGAAGTTCGACTTACGATGGGGATGAGGAAGGATAGAGAGAGAGTTGAACGAGAGAGACACGAACGAGGAGGGAGAGTTTGAGAGGGAGGGAGAGTTGAGAGGTAGAGAGAGACAATTGAGAGAGAGAGAATGAGAGATGAGTGAGCGAGAGCGAGAATTGAGTGAGAGAGGGAGTTATTCCCGTAAGTTACTTTGAGGGGAAAAAAATAAAAAATTTCCTTCCAAATCCATAATGCCATTATTTAAAATTTTTTATTTGATAGTATCTAAAAATATGATTTTTAATGAGATTGTTTTTTTTTATTGCATCTGAAAATTAATTTTGAATGAACGTTTACCAATTCAATATCATTAAATAAATTTGTAAGGTGAATAATTTTAAATGTTTTGAAATAAAATGTAGTTTACGTATAAAATAATAATAAAATTTAATTAATTTAAATGCAATCACAAATGAGATTAAATCAATCGAATATAAATAAATTTCGAAACAGTTTGGTCAAATTCAAAATCAAAATAATTAACAAATATTCATTAAAGATTCTTTTAATTAAAATTTTGAAAATTGAAACCGAGAGAAACGAAATCTCAAATTTAAAATACTAAGCATAGAAGATTTTTTTTAATTAAAATTTAAAATTATAATTGAAATCCCATCCAGTGGCTCGACCAGTAACCAATGGCGAAAACTCAAAAATCCATGGGTTCTCGATAGAACCCTATTTCGTCCAAGTTGTTGTGAAACCGGAAAAAAGAAGCGGTTTTTCGCACAGCTTGCTCATAGTGCAGGTCCCACTTGTATATTGTATTTGGCCGAAGAAGCATCGGACAGGTTGGAGTTCTTACCTTCTTGGGACTCTATGGACCAATATCTGCTTTCATTATATGGGCAATACCGATCGACTTTAGTAGATCATATGGATGTAGAAAAAGCTTCGGATTTGAATGAATTGGAAACATCTCTTTTCCATTTCTATTTACCCAGTTCATATCTTTCTTTCGTGTGTTCCCGGGAGGAATTCGATCTCGGGATACCACCTAAATAACAGCGGCTAGAGGGTCAACATTCAAATTTAAAATTTAATCTAGATTGGTTTCCTTAATTGTTTTTTTCCTCTTTAATTATTTGAACGAATCATTTGACAAATAAACATAAATCTTTTCTTTAATATCTCTCCTGATTTTGATTAGGATTAGAATTCAAATTTATAATTAAATTAGGTAGTACTCCTTTAATTGTAAATTTAAAATTTTATCCAATTAGGTGAAAGTATAAAAAAAAAAAATCCCTTTTTTTTTCTTAAATCTCTTCCCTCGTAAATCTGCTCCTTTAGTCCTAAATTTGACATAAAAAGAAAAAAAAAACAATTTAATCCAATTTGGTGAACTAAAGGAAAAAAAAATAAAAAACAATTTTTTTCTTCTTCACCTCGCTCCCTCTCTCGATCTCTCTCCCTCTCGATCTCATCTCGATCTCATTCTCTCACTCTGTCCTTCTCGATCTCGTTCTCTTTCGTTCCTCTCGCTCTCGCTTTGTCCCTCTCTCTTCTTTCATAGAGAAGAAGATAGTCCGTGTGAGAGGCAAGTGCAGGAGCCAGAGGTTTGAGAGTTGGGTAGAAGATAACAGTATATTGTGTAAAGAAGGAAAGTTTTTAAAAATGTGGAAAATTTTATTTTTTTTCCTTTATTCATATGCAAATTATTCTTTCCCTCCTTCTCGTCGGCAATGTCGTCCTCGTTTAACGGTGTCATCGGAGAGGCCACCAAAGAGGCGCAAGAGCCCGGGATGGAAGCAGCAGCCAATGGGGATTATCCGACAACTCAGGGACTCATCAATATTTATCCAGCCAGGCCGTGTGTCAAGTTTTTAACTTTCTTGTCGATTCTTTGAGTGGTAATCGGTGAAATTAACAGAGTTTTGCCAGCAGAGCTATATCCTGGTATGTTATTAGCTTTATTCTCGACTAGAACATATCTTAAGATCTGACTGATTGCTGGGGGGACTTCGCTCAAAATTTTCAACCTCCGTTGGGTATTTCCTGAAATCCTTCTGGTGCTCTCTTTCAACTCATCATGGGGACATGGGAAGAGGGCTAGAAGAGGAAGATTGAGAAGAGGGAGAAAGAAAGAAAGAGAGGAACGGGAAGAGAGAAAAAGAAGCTGGAGGAGAGAGAAGAGAGAGAATCTGGAAGAGAAAAAAAAAAATGCAGAAAGATGTAAAATAGGAAGAAAAAGAATGGAGGGGTAGGGAATATAATTTGATATTTAGGCAGATGTCAATAACAATTAGATAACATGTGTTTTAGAAAGGGTTAGTAGAAAACAATACTATCTATTCATCGAGATTTCCCAATAAAAACTGGAACACTGGAACATGGTCACAAATTAGAATTGAGGTGTGACACATAAAAGATTTTTTCAAAAAGGGGTCATAAATCCGAAATGATTTATGGGAGGGGTTATATATCCCAATTTCCCCAAGAAGTTCAACAAAGTAATAGTGTCGGATTTTGTATATCCAATGAAAAAATGGATTCCACTTATATATGAATCAGACACCAAAATTTCTGATTTTATATGTTTTATTTTATTTTACACCTTTAACTTTGTCAATCAACTTTTTCTAATAAATAGGAGGGAGTAAGATACTCTAATAGTATGAGATGCTCCCTTGCAAAGATAGCATCATTTAAGAGTCAAAGTTTCCACAAGTTATTTCTATAAAATACAAAAGGTGTTTTTAGTACTATGATTTTAAGCATACATACAATTGCAGATTCATAAGAAGTCTACATACTTTTTTTATTTTTGTATTTTGTTGTTATTTAATCACTCAAATTTTATAATTCCAAGTTAAATGGCAATATCAAGTTTTACAAATCATTAAAGTTTTATCTGAGATATCTATAAATGAATTAAAATTTTGAGAGAATTTGTGAGTTCTATTATATCCATGATATCCATAAATCTTTTAGTTTCACCCAAAAGGCCTCACACCAATGGAGATAATTGTCCCTCTTATATACCCATGATCATTCCCTCCCCTAACCAATATGGGACTTTGTTTGCAATCACCTTACAAACCCAACACAAACACATCAATTGAATGAAACACGGAAGAGAGTGAATTGTGAGGTCCACTTTTTCTTTCACTTATTTTTGCTTTTGCAGTTATGTCTCAACAAAGAAGAATACGTGTTGAAAATCGAAGTAGAGATGGAAGACTTAGAGAGGATATACGAGAAGACTTTGTTGAACTACGCCCAATGTATAAGCAAATTAATTAAAGAATCAATCCAAGAATGAAAATTGATGTGTCAAGTCTCGAGGAGACCACGGCAACCAGGATGTCAAATGGGGGATCAGCCACCACAAGAAGAAGTAGATTATTCAATGATACAAGAGGAATATTTAAATAGAGATGTTTCAATAGATGAAGGAAGGAGACACTACAAGATATTCGATTTTTCAGGACGAATAAATTTGTCGCCAAAGCTCAATATTTTGTTGGCAAAACTTTTTCCCGACAATTTTTTTCGTCGCCAAGTTCGTTGGCATAACCCCATCGTGATAGACCTTTGGCGATGAAATCTCAGATGGCATCGCCAAGGGTCTTTGACAACGAAATTTGAAATTGGTCGGGATAGACTTTTAGCGACAAAAAAATGAATTCTGTCGCCATAGATAACAGATTTAACAATTTTCTGCACGTCTTTTTTCTTTTCTTTTTTCTTTCTTTTTTTTTTAAATTTTGTTTCTTACTCTTTTTCTTCTTAAACTTTGTCACTAAATATTTCTTTACAAAATTTAAATCAAACTTCATAAACATGCCTTCAAAATTATCATATAAACTTCGATTTATATTAAACAAAAATAATTTTTACAATCGGTATAGTATAGAAAATCAAATACAATAGAAGCTAAATTTTGACTACAAAGTAAATCCAAACCTAATTTAGAAAGTTTGTCTCCTTGACTTCATGAAAATATCCTCTAATTTCCAAAGCCAATGAGAAGAAAAATCCGAACTTGAAAAAACAAATGAATAATAAACTTATGTGAACATATAAATACCAATTATCAAAACAAAAAAGTACGGCACAAACAATACAAAAATCAATTTCTTCATACAAAAACTCATCAACCAATTATTTTATCTTCACCAAAAAAAAAAAACCAGAGACATCAAATTAAAGAAAAAAAAGTACAAGATAAAATAGCCAAAGAGATTATAACAAACATTTATTGAATTAGAAAATGAATAACTAGTTTAAAAATAACATTAATTTGATTTTTAGTCTTTAACAACATAGAGAAAAAGAGAGAACAAATTTTAAAATTTTACCGACGAAGTAGCGGAGAGACACGATAAAGAGAAGCAGACAGCGGCGACATCCTATGATTTCGAGATATATAATCAAATTACTTGAAAAAAAAATAACAACAAAACAAAGGATTATACCTCAGAATAAGAAGAAAAAGAGTCGTGGTGAGGGACAAGAACAACAAAGAGAGGACACGTCCACAGCCGATGATGGGAGGGAGATGGAGTGGTAAACCCAGGAAGAATGGAATGATGACAACAGAGGTGGTGGAGGGAGGGAGAGGAAGTAGTGGGGACGCATGCGGCCGGGGTAGGGGTTGCAGAGGTAGGGAGGGGAGGAAGAAAACGAGTAAAAATGAAAGGGAAATAAGAGGGTTGGGTTTATTTGGGGAAGGAAACCAGAGTGCCACATGGAGGACAGGGATTCGCCAAAGAGATGAAGAATCGTGCATGTCCACCTCGGCACATTCCGAGGAGGACGATTCGATCATTATTTCTCCTATTAAGTCATCATTATCCGAGTTAAAACCGTCCAAGTTCGATCTACTCAACCCAACAAGTTCAACCTCAACTCTGACCAAGATAACTTCCTGTCGTAACCACTGTCGGAGCCTAAACCTATAAATAGAGGGCCTTATTTCATCATCAGGTATCTAATTTCTCCTTGAACTTAATATTGAGTTCGAGCTACTTAATGACTTGAGTGTCAGAGATTTTGCCCTCTTGTGCAGGTCTTCCCATTGTGTTCCAAGTCGGAGCTAGGACCGAGTTCGAGCTTGACCAAGGTTTGACGTTGTGCAATTCTTTGCATAAACTAGGTTAAATCGTGATCTATAGCGACTAAATAAACATTCAGTGCGAAAACTCTTAATTTTATCGCTTTGAGTTTCCCAAAAAAATTGGGTTGGTAAAATTCCCGTCATTTCTCAAAACTTTTGGCGACGAAATTAAGTTTTGTCGCTAAAAGTACCTTTTGGCGACAAATTCAAGGTTAGTCGCCAAAAGTTTTGAATAAAAATTTTCATTGAAACTTATGGGGAGGAACTCCTAATTTCGTTACCTAAGTTTGCCAAAAAAAATTGGGCGGTAAAATTCCCTCCATTTCTCAAAACTTTTGGCAACGAAATTAAGTTTCATTGCAAAAAGTACACGGCCGAATTCCAAATTCCGTCGCTAAAAGTTTTGAATAAAAAACATAATCTAATCAAAACTTATAGCGATGAAATAAATTTTGTTGCAATAAGGTAATTTTAGCGATGAAATATATGTTGTCCCCAAACAATTTCAACAAAATTTTTTAAAATATACGAAACTTTTGGTGACGAAATCAAATTTCATCGCAATAAATTACTTTTGGCGACAAAACATATATTTCGTCGCCAAAAGTACGTTATTGCAATGAAATATTTCGTCGCCAAAAACTTGGTTGCCAAAAAAAAATTCTTGTAGTGAGAGTCAAAGAGAGTAAAGAAAAACATATTGTTCGGTCGGAATTAGAGAGATCAATTTTTAATGGAATTTTAGCCATCAAACTTTTCCTTTCGAGTTTAGCCAAGAAGCTTTCTTAAACCTTTGCAATTTCATGTTTGCATGCCAAGAACATTGGAGTAGGATTGATCATCTTATCTCATGGAGTGTTTGACTCTTGGGCTAAAGAACTTGTTCTTTGTCTCGAGAGCTTTGATCTTAAGATAATCTGTGTCTAACCTAAACCTTAGGCCAGGTTGAAATCGAATCGATTTGAGAGTTTTAGTATTTGTGAATTAGAAGTTCATATACTCAATGAGTTAATTCCAATTCGCTAGGAGTTTTCACATCAAACACTCAATTATCCGAGGTGGTAGAACCTTGGTGCTTGCAAATCCAACACAAGGCCAAGTAATGAGATGATAATACCATGGCGCTATGAACATTAGGTGTCCTTCCAAAATTGAGACATCACCATGGCGCTCTTTTATAGCATAGTCACACTAACGCGACTTCTTTGATAAAAGTACGATATTTTATCAATATATATATATATATGTAGACACCGTATTTGGTCCGGCTTATTTTTAATTCTTTTTTATATTATTGTATTTTACTTTATTGTGTTTTATTTTAATTAAAGAATAACATAGGTTTACTTTATTATTAGTTTTAACATAAAGTTTAAATTAACTAAAATTAAAATGTTAGATTTATTTAAATGTTTAATTTTATTAATAAGAAAATAAAAATGGTTTATTTAGATTTTGTTTTATTATTAAAATAAAAAATAGATAAATAAAAATGATTTGTTTTAAAAAGATTTTGTTTTAATGAAATAAAGATTTTATTTTAAAACCTTTGATTTTTAACCGTTTTT
>NW_019104560.1:23731-45033 GCF_001995035.1 Momordica charantia | reverse complement strand
AAGCCAGGTCCATCGCACTTATCATGTTGATTAAATCAAACCCGATCCAAGATCGAGGTTAAAGCCTGTATCAAGTACAAGGTTCTTTGCATGTCAGGATCCCGTCTAGTGTCCAGTTGGGTCCATCTCTATCTTGTCTGAATAAAATTTTTGCCTCCCCAAATACTTTGTCTTTTGCCTTTGTCTACCCTTGTAGTTCTGCAAGGATACACAAAGGGGGGCAAGCTGTAGACACCGTATTTGGTCCGGCTTATTTTTAATTTTTTTTATATTATTGTATTTTACTTTATTGTTTTTTATTTTAATTAAAGAATAACATAGGTTTACTTTATTATTAGTTTTAATATAAAGTTTAAATTAACTAAAATTAACATGTTAGATTTATTTAAATGTTTAATTTTATTAATAAGAAAATAAAAATGGTTTATTTAGATTTTGTTTTATTATTAAAATAAAAAATAGATAAATAAAAATGATTTGTTTTAAAAAGATTTTGTTTTAATGAAATAAAGATTTTATTTTAAAACCTTTGATTTTTAAGGGTTTTTTCCCTCTTTGATTTTTTCAAAACCTAACGTGGCATCTTCTCCTCCCCTTCCTTCCTCCATTTTCTCTGGATTTCTTATTTTAGCATATATCACCGTTGTTTTTTTTAGTATTTAAGGGGGAGGAAGCACACAAGAGGAACACAGAGAACACGAGAGTTAGAAACTCATCACCTCATCACCATATCTTCTTCTCTTCATCTCTCTTATCCCACCATCACCACTTTTCTCTTGCATACCCACGACCTCCGACGACGCAAGGGAACGACGCGAACGACAGCAGCAACAACCTTCTTCTTCACAGCTTCTTCCAAGCCTGCTGGCACTCCGACGATCTCCGTGCATTTTAAGTAAGTATCAAATACGTTGGAAACAGAAAGGCTTTGGAAATCTTTTTTTTTTACTTTTTTTTAAAAAGAAAATGTTTTTAGTAAGGAAAAAAATCTTCTAAATTAATTTTAAATAAGTTTTTGAAAATAAAATAAGGATTTTGATATTTTAAAATTTGTTTTAAAATAAAAGGTTTTCTTTTTCTAATAAAGAAGAATTTTTTAAATGAAATAAATAWAAACTTAATTTTATTTTAATAAAATATTTTACTTTAAAATTTTGRTTAAAATACGTTGAAAAAAATAGGAGTTTAATAAAATAAATCTTGTAAAAAAATTTGGATTCTTTTAAATTTGGATTCAAAGTTTAAATTTGGATTCTTTTTTATTTAAAATGATTTTTTTACAAGGTTTATAATTTTTGTGTTACATTTGTTTTATTTTTTAATTAAAAAAGAATCTTCTGCTGCAGGATTTTAAAGGAGGAGATAAAAACAGAGTATTTTAGAATAAAATCTCATTTAAAAGTGGTGGTTATGGTTTTGAAAAAATCTTAACAAAAAATCAGTTTTTTAGCAAATAAGTTTTGTTAAAGTAAATTTGACTTTGTTTTTAAATAATTTTTTTTTCTTTTAAATAATTTTGTTAATTTCGAAATAAATAAAAAAAAGATATATTTTTTTGTTTTAATTTAACAAGATTCGTAGTTTTTTTAGTTTAAAAAAATAAATTAAAAGTTTTGTTTGTGTAAAAGAATATGATGTTTACATCTTAAGATGGTGGTACATTGGTGTGGTATTTTAATGTCAACACTCATGTCATAAGTTCAATCTCATACATATTAATTCATATCTTATAACAAAGTGTGAATTAATATAACATGAGACATTTCGATCAAAACAAAATATGTTTTTTTCTTGGACCAAATAAAATAATAGGATAATTTATGATAAAATGTGGTACCGTTTTCGAACGGGTGTCGTAGGGTGCTAACACCTTCCCTACGCTCAGTCGACTCCCGAACCAAAATCTGTTTTTCGTAGACCAAGTTTTTAAAATAGGTGACCAATCACACCTCGTATATGATTGGTGGCGACTCCAAACCCTTATCTCGAAAGAGACCCTTCAGGGGATGACGTCGGCCGCTCCGCGTCGCGATGACGTTGCGACAATATATATATATATATAATAAGGTGTGAGGGAAGGGGGAAGAATTCCTTTGAGGATAAAGAATAAAGTATTTTTTCGAAGAGAGTTTAAGGTTGAGCACAATTAAGAGAAAAGATTTTCAAGGAGATCGTAGTGATCGAGCTCAATCCCGTCAATTGACGTGAAAAAATTAGTTTCTTCTCATTTCCTTGACTTTTTATAATTCTTGCTATAGAATTTAGCCTGAAATTTTGTTTGGTGTTTATATTTGAGCATGATTAGTTAAGAATGAGTTTGGTTGGTGATCTAAAACTAGAAATTTGAAAATAATGGATTCAACGGAAACATATTTTTCAATGTGTTTAGAAGTAAATTTAGAAATTGAATTTCAATTTAAATTTTAAAAAAATGTATTTAGTACTATATTTTCAAATTAGTAGTATTAAATAATTAAATACTTAGTTTAACCTAAAATATTATTAATTAATTAATTAATTTTTTGTAATTATTATTTTACAATACTATATTAGCTAAAAAATTTACAATATCATACAATATTATGTTTTACCTAGAATGAGTCTATAACATAAAAGAGAGTTTTATAGTATATACACATTTTTAATATAATTCTACATTAAATAAAAATTTAAAAATAGTTTGTCAACAAAAATATATAAATTAAAAAAAAAAAAGTTAAGAAGAGCAGGACTCAGAATGGGCTTACCAATGAGATGGGCCCACGCAAACATTTGAAACTTGAACTTGGAGGGGTGCGCCCGGCCCAAATAAAGAGATTTTTTAGTTTAAAAAAATTTACGATTTGGAAAGATTTTTACTGCAATTCCTCCCCGAGTCATAAATCCTCCTTAAAATCGCAAATCTCCACAGCGCAAATTAGCCCACAAAACTAAAAAGGGATTAATACGTTTTGATAGTCTATTTAAATATTATAATTACGTAAAAAGATTGGAGGTTCACTCTTTTGTCATAAAATATACGATAGTACCCATAAACAATTTATATTTATATCATTTTTTATTTACATCTAAATATTAATAAATTTATAAAAATCAAAATAGTGTATTTGATAGGTTATATTTTAAATCCCTCATTTTATACCCATTTAAACTTTTTAAAAATAAAAATACCCAAATCTCAAAATATCTCTTCATTCTACCGTCAGTTTCAAAAAAAAAAAATCTTTTCAATTTATTCTTTGTTCATCCTTTCGGTTTCTCCTCTTCTTCTTCCGCCGTTTCTTATGTCGCCAGTTTCTCATTCTTCTCCAAACAATATTTCTTCCGGCCGCTTCTCCGCTCTCGTCTCTGGTAGCAGTCCGTAGCAGAGCGTGCAGTCCGTTCTCATCGCAGCAGACCGTGTAGTCCTTTATTCCGTTCTCGTCGACGGCTGCCCCTCTAAGTCGAGGTTTGTTTCGTCTTGTATTTCGGTTAATCCGTTCATAAATAATATCTTATTCGCAATGGTATATTTTACATATCCATAAATGGATTTCTAATTTTGTGTGTTGTTTTGAACAATATTTTTTCCCTAGATTTTTTTTTTTTTGTATTGTTTAAACCTTTCGAAACACACATTAAGATAGACACCCATTCTTTTAAATAAACTATTTTGGTACTGATTAATCTCATTCCTATTGAGTTATCGATCTTTGTTTTGAACAATACTCCCTTCCAAAAACTCATTTCTTGATGAACTATATAGTTTTGTACTGTTTAACTTGTTTTTTTTTAATATGCGGATATAAATCATACTAGTTTAACTAATTTAAAAATGTTATCTCTAGATGCAGAAGTATTAGAGTCTTTTGTTTGTGTGGTGCAAAATTTAGGTGAATAAATATACTCTGTAGACTACAGTTCTGGTTTTTCGTAGTTCATATTGTCAAAAATTCAAATGTGATTTTTGTGGTACAAAATTTAGGTGTGTATTTTTGTATATATGCAGATATAATATATATCTACAACTAGTACCAATTGGGTAGTTATAGGAACTCAATAGTTGGATATATTTATTTATCGTATAGGTTTATTTTGTAATTGTATTTGATTGAATTTGCTAGGTTAATGTTCTAAGGATTAAATTCATAATAATGAAACATGTGCTAAGGTGTCTAAATTGATAGAATAAGTTTTCGATCTTTGTTTGTTAATTGAGGATTGATGTAATACTATATACGTTTATATCCAGATGTATTTTATATCTATCATTAAGTATCAAATTGCAAAATACATTCCAGTTCTGTTACTTTTTGTTGCAGCTGAAAACTTCATAATATTACTTTTGTCGTTTCTGAAGACATGACTGAAAGATCAGGAAATTGAACCATTGAGACGGACAAAACGTAGAGTGATATTGCTTTCTAAGGTCAATTGATCATCGTACACTACAAAGTTTGGTTCAGCAGAAGATAACAAATCTACGCTATCTAGTGTTTAAGATTTTGATGCTCCAATTTTCAACTTGTTATCACAACTTTAAGTATTGACACTATGTACTGGATTACATTTGAGTTTTTGGTTAGTTATTATTTCCTTTGAGGCTAGATATATTCAATATGACTCACTATGACTTCTTAATTGTGACTTCACTTGATTTAATATATTGAAAGATTTTTCGTCAAACTACTTAAGTTATACTACACAAGTCATTTTTGAAATTACTTAAGTGTACTAGACTACACACTTAGCTTGGTGTCTTGATACTGTCAAAGACTTCACTTTTTTTTTAGTCTATAATTTCAAAGATTCAAATGTGATTTAGGTGTGAATTCTGGTATATATGCGGATATAATAATATATATCTAGTACAAATTGTGTAGTTATAGGAACTCAATGTTGGATTTTTAATAGTGAAAGAAAGTGAAACTTGAAGATATTGAGAAAACCGTTGAGTATACAAATTTAACATCCGGATATTAAATTTGTATATTAAGAATTTGAAACTTATTTTACATTTGTAACAATTTCATTATTTATTTCATGAAGTTGTTTTTGTTTCAATTTTTTGTTATGTAACTTTATTTTGTTAAAGTTACATGTTGTTAAACTTGAAGTTATACTTCAAATGAGAAGTTTTTCTTCATGTTGTTAAAGTTGAACTTAATTCTTGTGTGAGGAGTTTCATGTTTAAACAACTATATATAGTTGTGATTTTCTTCATTTTGACATATCCAAGCATACCACAATTGGGTATTCTCCTCCTCCCACAAGAATTCTCTCTTCTTTTGAGTTGTTCTTCTTGTTTATGTTGAGAGCAAGTATCTAAGAGTTCTGCCAGATCCGAGTAGTTCGAGGTTGCAGTTCTACCGGAGTTAGTCGTTGTATCCTGCTTAGACGATCGCTGTAGTCTGCTAGCAACTTGTGCAAAGCGAATAATTGTCTTCAGGTCAGCGCTATTGAAGCTTGCCTCGACTATTTTTTTATCAAGTTTTGGTGTTCATCAAGTTGTTCAAATTTATATCGTTTGTAGCCAGTTACGTTGTAATCTGTTTGTCAGTATTACACAGTTCATATATACAGCGTATATTTACCTAACACTCAATAGTCGGATATATTTTATATTTACCATATAGGTTTATCTTGTAATTGTATTTGATTGAATTTGCTAGGTTAATGTTATAAGATTAATTCATAGGTTAATTTACTAGAGCTATTATCCATTAATAGGTTAATTTAATGGTCTCACCTAGTAGCTTGACTCACCTACTAGCTTAAATATCACGTACTTGTGACTCTAGTGTATTGAGTTTCTTCAAAATTCAAACAATAGATACATAAAACGATAAAAATTGCAACTACGGGAGAACAAACAACTATTATTAAGAGGATTATTTACTATGTATCAGTATATTAAAATATTTTAGCTGGATATATGATAGTATATAATCAGTTGTTATTTCGTAATTGTGACAATTAAAAAATAGAATTGAATAAATGTAATAATAATCTATAAAATATAGTTTCACATGATAATTAACCAAAAATAAACCGTGAGTAGCAATAAAGCAATACTTCTTCTCACAAAAAATTTGAAGCAGTAGCCAAATTTAAAGTTTTGTAAGTAGCAGTAAAAGGATTCAATGTATTGCTTTAGTTTAGTTGCAACGGCCGAAACCCTAATCCACTATACCATCCTATCCTTCCCAATTTCTAGTTTCCAGGTAAACTTTCTATACTTACTTCTCCCTAACGAATTTGTATCTTTTTGTAATTAATAATATTGGTAAATCGTGTGAATAAATATTTTGAAGGAGTGAATCAAGGATTAGTGTTAAAAATTTGTATGGGCCCACAGTAATTAAATGATTATATTACAATTTAGGGATTTAAAATGTTTAAGATTTCAAAAAAAAATTAACTATAATAAATATAAATGCAATAAATAAGGGTAAAATCGGTATTATAAAAAAAATCTTACATACAGAAATCTAAAAAGGTAAAATTGAAAAACTTTAGACATTTATGAAAATAAATTTCTAAAACAGTCCTGAAAATATTATCTCAAACTAAAAAGGGAAATGGACCAGAGAATTAGCCAACAAAATCAAGAGACAACCTCTGCCAGGCTTATCTCTCAACTTCATATTTATTGAGGCAAAAATATACATGGCTGGCACCACATGAGACGACCTCCGATTGACGTGGAGGTTTTTATGATTCCACTGAAGTTTCAGGGGGAGCTCTTCCTGAATTCCTACATGGTTCAGTAGCATATAGACAAGTGGACAATGCAGGAATTATACAAAATTAAAAAAATACTTGTTTCTATATTAGTGGACCATGTAGGAATTCAACAGAGCTTCCTCTTGTATTTTCACGGGAGAAGTTTTTTCGGGTTCTTTATATTTTAATAATTAATTTTATTTTTTGGAATATTAAAAGCAGTCCAAAAAGAAAACTTCTCTCTCGACATAATACTACAGTTGATGGAAAATAATCAAATACGTTGAAAATCTGTATAAATAAACAAGGTGGTAATTTATCAGATTTATCATTCTGATAAATTATACAAACATAATAACGAAAAAAAAAATACAAAACCGTGTCACTAAACATTACTATATTGAACAGAAATTCATCCAGTGGTGTGACGATTTGATTTGTTGAATTTTGCTTTAAAGTACAATAGAAGCATTTTCCAAAATGCAAATCAAGTAATAAACAATTAAGAACAGCAGGAATCCAAATGGGCCTTTGCAATTAGATGGGCCCAATCAAATATTTGAAACTTGAAATTTGGAGGGGTGCGCCAGGCCCAAGCTGTAGTGCAACGCATGGGCGACGCGCGACGGCCCCAATAGCAAGCTATTGAAATGGGCCGTCCCACTAGAAAAATGAATTTAATATCATGTGGGCCTATGGCCCACGTATCAGATATTAAACTGATAAGAACAGATACTACACTTGATCTTAGCCAAAAGGCCGAGAAAGGTACGTTTTGTTAYGAGTTCGGGCATCAGTTTTATAGTCATTTTCGCGCTGCTGGTTTCTGTACACAGCCGATGTGGGACGAACTGATTCATTCTCCTTACTTTGTGAATTAATTGTGACGTTGGAGACATAACTTTGGTCTAAACTCATATTCTTTGTGACGTTGGCGCATAATTTTTCATAGCAATTTTTCTTTTTCTTTTTTTTTTTGTGTAATTTTGTTTTACGGGCTGTTTGGATTGTCCATTTGTTAAAAGTTAATTTTGGTCGTTGTATTACTTAAGAGACAAATTCAGCAGGATTTTGTATAAGAATGGATTCCACTTATATTTGAATCCAACCCCAAAATTTCAATATTATATTTATGATTTTATTTTATTATGTTACCGGTCAATCCATTAATTCTAATAAATAGGAGGGAGTGGTTGGAACTTGTTAAAACTTAGACACTCTAATAATAAGGGTTCTCCCTTATAAAAATAACATCGTCTAACTGTCGTAGTATCCACAAGTTGTTTTTGTAAAATAGAGTTTGATTTTAGCACTATGGTTTTGAGCATAATTGGAGATTCATAAGAGAGCTGCTACACAAGTTGTATCTTTGGAGTGGCGTGTCAAATAATTCGTTACATCAATACAATGGTGCCACTAACTTAAAATATTCTTGATAAGTAAAAAATACTTAAAAAAGCACTCAAGATCTACTTGAGACTTTTCTTTTTAAGTCTCAAAAGAAGTGATTTTAGCGTAAAGTATTTTAATTATAAGCAGTTTAACAATAATTATTTGTTGACAAATCAGTCTGATATTTAATTCTACACTCTTGAAAATACTTTTCGGTGATTATTAATTGAAGCAAGGTGATTAAATTTGTTTTGAATTAGATGAATTGCTTTCGTTCATTGATTTTGGTGAAGGGATATTGTTGAGTAACTTGAAACAGATACTAGAATTAAGCAGCCAAATTTTATGATTCCAAATTAAATTGCAAGATAAGTTATACAAACCATTGAAGTTTTATCTTGTCAATCTCTTTTTAGATTTTTGGGAGAATCTGTGAGTTTTGTTGCATCTCATTTTCATTGATCCCTTGTTTCCTTTGCTTTAATATTCTTATCTATTGTTTTCATTTTCTTTGTTCATCTTGCATACCTTTTTTGAATTTTGAATCTTAGGTTCCTAATTCTAAATATGTTCTTTTCATTTTTCTTATCTGAGTTTGTTGGAGGTTGAATATTAAATTCTTTATTCTTAGTTTTTTCTTGTTTTGTTTTGTGTGTTCTACATGTTTCTTACTTGAATTATTCTTAGTTTAAATTCTTGCTTGAATTATTTACTTTGTTTGCTTCCGTAGCTTCTTGGTTGCAAACTCTTGGCTCATTACCTTATAAGTGAGAGAGATTGCACTATTGTGAGAGAAAGTATCCATTTTAGAGTGTAAACACAAGCAAGCCACATCAATTGAGTGAAATACGGGAGAGAGTGAATTGTGAGGTCCACTTTTTCTTTCACTTGTTTTTGTTTTTGCAGTTATGTCTGGACAAAGAAGAAGACGTGTTGAAAATCGAAGTGGAGATGGAAGACTTAGAGAGGCTATACTAGAAGACTTTGTTGAACTAACCCAGTCTATTAATTAAAGAATTGATCCAAGAAGTCTCGAGGAGACAAGCATAACAACTAGAACGTCAAATGGGTGACCAGCCACCACAAGAGAAGAAGTAGATCATTCAATGATACAAGAGGAATATTTAAATGGAGATGTTTCAATAGACAAAGAAAGAGGAGAGTCGGAGAGAGTAAAGAATTACATATTGTTTGATCGGAATTAGAGATAGAGAATGAGAAGGTTGAGACACTAGAAGAAGAGAGTGAGAAATTTTTCTTCTTAGAGTAGTGTATAAAGTAGTGAAAAGGAATGAGGGGAAATTGAGAAACTAAGTCCAATTTTGAGAGTTTGCGAGGATAAAATTATCTTCTCGAAACAACTCACCTTTGAACTTGTACACAAGCGAACTTCTAACCTAACGGGTACACTTGATCCTGATTTACCTGATGTTTCTATTGAATTTTTGTAGGAGATTAAAGCAGTAATGAAGGAGCAACCCATATGTGAAGTACAAAGCAACGATGTTACTTGAGAATATTGCTCCAAGCATGTTGATGAATCCCTCCATAACCAAAAGTTCAAAAGAGATTCAAAAGAAGCTAGATCATTGACATCTCATGCTTATAAAGTTGCTCTTCAATGTGACAAATTGGATTTAAGGAGGAATCCTTCAAAAGAATGAGAGGATGATATGAACCGCCTATATACTTTTATTTGAGAGTTTTTTCTTTTCTTTTCATTACTTTGCATTTTTTTTTAAACACATTAAGTATGGCACTTATTTTTTTTTTTATGATTGACGAGGTGACTATCTAAAGCTTGTCATTAGGTTGTTTGAGATCTAACTTTTAATAGAATTTTAACCATCGAGTTTTTCCTTTCAAGTTTAGAGCCAGGAAACTTTCTTAGACCTTTGCAATTTCATGTTTTTTTGAGTTGCATGCCAAGAACGTCCAAGTGAGATTGATCATCCTATCTCATGGAGTATTTGACTCTTGGACTAAGGGACTTTTTTTTGTCTCGAGAGCTTTGATCTTAAAGTAATCGGTGTTTAAGCTAAACCTTAGGATTGAAATCGAATCGATTTGAGGGTTTTAGTGTTTGTGAATTGGAGGTTCATATGCAGAGTTCCTCATTCCAATTTGCTATGAATTTTCACATCAAACCCTCAATTATCTAAGGTGGTAGAACCCTTGCAAATTCAACACAAAGGCAAGTTATGAGATGACAATGCCATGGGGCTATGAACATTGGGTGTCCTAAAATATTTTAGAAAGTACAATGACGCTCTTCTATAGCACTGTGGCACCAACACGACTTATTCAAGTAGGATATTGTTGGGAAAGAGGGGGAAGAATTCCGTTGAGGATAAAGAATAGAGTAGTTTTCCAAAAAGAGAGTTCAAGATTTGAGCAGAATTAAGAGAGATTTTTAAGGCTCGAAATCGTAGAGATATTCCAGAATGGACAATATATTGATGGGACAAAATTAACTTCTTCTCATTTCCCTTGACTTTTTATAATTCTTGCTATAGAATTTAGCCTGAAATTTTGTTTGTCGTCTAGAGTTGAATATGAGTAGTTAAGGATGAGTTTGTTTAGTGATCTAAAAGTAGACATTTGAAAATAATGGAAGATTACGGTAACATATTTTTTCATTGTAGATTACGGTAACATATTTTTTCATTGTTGTCAAATTTTCCATTGTTTCCAAATTATTTTCAAATTTTCCATTGTTTTCAAATTTTCAAATATGTGGCTGGCTAAGATAAATTTAGTTCAACATAAAATATTATTAATTAATTAATTATTATTACTTTACAATATTATATTAGGTAAATTTTACAATATTATGCTTTACCTGAAATGAGTATATAAATAAAAGAGAGTTTTATAGTATACATTCATTTTTAATATAGTTCTACATTAAATAAAAATTTAAAAATAAAAAACAATGAAGAAGAGCAGGAATCGAAATGGGCTTTCTACATTAAATAAAAATTTAAAAATAAAAAACAATGAAGAAGAGCAGGAATCCAAATGGGCTTTCTCATTATGATGGGCCCAATCAAACATTTGACACCTGAATTTGGAGGGGTGCGCCAGGCCCAAGCTGTAGTGCAACGCATGGGCGACGCGCGACGGCCCCAATAGCAAGCTATTGAAATGGGCCATCCCCCTAGAAAAATAAATTTAATATCATGTGGGCCGATGGCCCACGTATCAGATATTAAACTGATAAGAACAGATACTACACTTGATCTTAGCCAAAAGGCCGAGAAAGGTATGCTTTTTCCATTCTTCCACCGCAGCTTTTATACCCGTTTCCTGCTGCTGGTTTCTGTGCACCAGCGATGTGGGACAAAGCTTTGATTTCTATTTATGCGTATTACTTCGTCATTTGTCACCTACAAATTCACCCCTGGCTTAAGTTCACATTATTTATAAAGCATTTGTGCTGCATACTTTTCATTTCATTCTTTTTTTAAGCTTATAAATTTTTCTTTTCTAGTTCATAACAATTTTGTTAACATTTATTAACCTACGTCTACCAAGTATATGCATAGTTCAAGGGTAAGACATTTACTCTTTTTTCTAGTTTATAGACAGTGGCGGATTCAAAAATTTTATGCATAAAAGTATGATTTTAACACGGTAAAGTCCTTTTTGTAAATATACTCTACAAACTTGGTCTCGAATATTATTGTTCTAATCAACCATTCTAATTTTTAGATTATGATATATCGGTAATTCTTCTAAAGACCCTACCGATTTTCATTTATAGCATCTATCCATTTAGATTCCAAATTAAATCTACAAGAATATTAAAAAACTAAAATAAAAAGCTAAAACGTAAAATAAGAAGGATGATAATTATAGGTACAAGATCTGTTGAAATTTAATAATTTTATATTCTAAAGTGTTTATTAACTATTATATTTAAAATAACATGAAAGGTGCCCAATTTAAAATTTAGGGTTAAATTTTCCACCAATTTAGATATTCTCTTCTTTTTCCTTTTAAAAATCGACATACTTGTATAGAAAATCAATAATCTTGTTTTATTTTTTAAAAATTTGCATAATCCATGATTTGTTTTCCTTCTTTAAAAATAAAATTGACGAAATTCTTTCCTTCGACAAAACTTACGAAAATGTGCAGGATCAAGTTTCGATAAAGTCACATCGAGAGAGACTAAGACAAGCACTTACCACTAAGCTAAAGGTAAATTTCATAACTTATACTAAATTGTTATATACTAATTATATATATTTAAAAGTTCAGAGGCCCAACATACATCAGCTCCGGTTCAAATATTACTCTCCACTAGGGCACGATGCACCATATCTACACATCTACATCAACATATATTATTTAGTTATTTTTTTTTAGAAAGATCCGAGAGTTGACTATCAAGAATTTGGCTATCTGAACACATAATGAAATGGTTTATGCATACAACAAAAATAAGTTGATAAGGGTTGAATCTCTTTCTATTCATTTTTGTGATCATAAAATGACTATTTTATCAGTTTGTATAAATAGGACAGATGCATACATGTCTAAGGATAAGTATAATTTGACACAACTTTTGATCAGGTGAAAATTGCTTCTTCAATAATGAAAAGCACATTTTAAAACTGCTTTTAAATGTATTTTAGTGCATTCTTACAAAAACATTTTAGGTATTTAATTAGTTAGAGGCATTTTTCACTCTATCAAATCTCATGCATACCATTAAACTCACCATTGATTTGTGTATGTGGTAGGAATGTTTAGAAAAAGTGGTGCTTTACCTAAAAACATAATTCTAAAAATGGTGCCAAACTTATTTCAAATAAAACTTCTTTTTATATATATAAACCTCCAAATAAAACTTAGGCTCAATATAGTTTTAGCTCAAAAAAAAGTGTCAATTTAATCTCTTACCTTTTAACATTTTTCAGTTGTACCCTCTTGCTACAATGCAATTAAAAAATTAAACAATTGATTGGACCATGTAATCTTAAATGGTCTAACATGCGATATAAATTTATCATCATCCAATTTTAACATTTCACTAAAAAAAATGGTATAATTGAAAAATATTAAAATATAAAAGATAAATTGAAGTTTTTTCCAATCATCGAGACTAAATTAAAAAATACCTAAACTAAAATATAAAAACTCATTCCAATTGAGGAAAAAAAGAAAAAAGTAATGGAAGTATTTATATTGAAATTGAACCGACCAGGTGGGAATATAACGCATATGAATTGTAGTGTGCGCGCACGAGTGAGAGAGAGACAGAGAAGGAGAAGTTTGGCGTTCGTGTGGGCAACTTCCACATGTAATGTAGCCATGCCAAGCTACCAAATACCAGCCGCCCATGTGCCAATATTATCATTTTTTTCGTGTCGGTTTAAACACTATTTTGGTTTTATGCATCTTTTTGCTTTGATTCATTTTTACTCCCAAGTACTTCTACGACATTTAATTTAGTCTCTGTGTTTTGAATTTTTGTTCATTTTAGCTCTTATGTTATTAAAATATTCGTCGTGGTCATTGTACTTTTAAAAAGTGATCAATTTGATCTCTATTTGAAAAATTTTAACACAAATTTTGTAAGTGGATCTCTATAACCAAGATTCGTTGTCTGGGCTGAACAACATTGTGACTATTGCAGGACTCTCAAGGTTGGTGGTATCTCAAATGACCCAAGCGCTTGCCACTGTGTCATCTCATGATAAAATTATAATAGAAAATAATGTGTTGAGATACTCATAAATGAATTAAATTTACCCAACCTATTAACTTAAGCTTTTGATTTGAGTGGTGGTTTATTCATCTTTTAATATGGTATCAAAGTGGGAGGTCTTGTGTTTGAACTCCTACATTGTTGTTTCCTCTCCATTTGTTGGGTCTATAGTTTTTAAAAATTTTAACAAAAGTTTTCAAAAGCCGAAAATACAAAGAGCAAAATAGTATTTAAACTTATTTTAATTTAAACGTCAAATTCATAAGTCATAACCTTTGAAATTTCTTAAACTCTAAAACCCTTTGTTTATAAATTGCAATAATATTTTGAGAGGGGAATTAAAAGAGAGAGGGAAACAAAACCCAATCGTGTTAAGCTTGGTCACCACTAACTAATTGCCTGCTTCCACATGATATGCCCACAACTCCTCCTCCTTCAAAATGAAACCCATTACTCTTTAAATATAATTTTTTCATTTTCTTTCTTTGTTTTCCATTATTATATTATCCACCCTCTGTTTTTGTCTCATCTTAAAAAACCTCCATACAAGACAAAAACCCCACTTTTAATTTGGGTTTATTTATGCATTTGACTTCTAGGAAAGAATCTGTTGCAATTTATTTTTAAAAACAATTTTTAGCTTTGTTTTTCAACTTTGTTATTATTATGTATGTTGGAGGTGGAGACTTGGACTGTCGGAGGCCGAGCTGTCTCGAGAGAGAAGAGAGCGCTTCGAACTAACAGGTTGGGAAGGGACCCTTGGGCTACAAAAATGAACCACCACGCCGACCTCATGAGGGTGACGGATCCAGCCACCAGTACGGGACACAGTATTTGTCAGGTCACCTAATTCCATAACAGTGAACTATGATTGATGGGACATGAAACTACCCATTGACCCACTATAAATGCACCCACATTTCACCCAATAAGGTAGGAGAATCTGTCTAAAGCTGATCTATCTTTCTCAGATTCTAAACTAACTTGAGCGTGTTGGAATGCTCTACTTGTTTTTTAGGTCTTCTTGATCAGCTCACCCGACCCTATCCAAGTCACTCCACAGGATTTAGACAAATTTTTGCATCAACAATATATAAAGAGTCAAATTGTAATCGTATTGAATGATAAAAACATTTTTACCCACACATTAAGATCGGAAATGAAAGAGATTGAGCTGAACTATGATTTGTTATACAAATTATATATATGTCTGTAGCTATCGACATTTTTTTTTTTTGTTGGTCAATTTAACAGAGTTGACACACGACCGTGCACATGGAATAATACTGTCATGTGTGTTGATTTGGTTAAAAAAATAACTGTTAATTTTAACAAATTGATATCATTTCTAGATTTTTCAAACCACAAAAGAGTTTGAAAATTATTCTTAAAATCACATGGTTTGATTCGAAAAATAGGAAAAACTAAGATGGATGTGGTAAGAGAATAAGACATCTACCAACCTGTGGATGTTTTCATAAATCAAAGCGATTCCACATTTATATTAAGGATCAATGGATTTTTCTCAATAATAGACTAAAAAGTAGGGATGAAATTTTAAAAATGATAAAAAATATGAAAATGAATACTAATGATAATATTTATAACTTATTAAAAATGATAAAGTTCTTGTTTATTAATTAAAATATATAAACTGTGTTTTTCGTATTTCTTATTGAGATATCGATATTTTCATTGACACAAACGTATTATGCTTCTTGGCGGGTAAAAACTATCCGCTTGACACATGGACCAATCAGTTCAGCTTGGTGACATCCAAATGGTTTATTTAACCAAAAAGAGAAGATCGACATACTCCTGAAGCTGAGTTGATCAAACCAGTCGAATTGAGCAATCACTCAAGTTCTCCTCAACCAACCTGAGGATGTTGACTTCAGGCCGGACAATCTGTAACCGTCCCAACCTCTTGTCGAAACGGCCCTAACGAACTTGTCCCCCACTCTACCTATTAAAGGGACACCACTTATCTGACTCAGGTACATGATTCTATTTGAGAATGACCTACTGAATCTTGAACCCTTACTTAATTATTTGAGCGTCGGAGTATTCGTTCCTCTTGTGTAGGACATTCCTCATGCAGCTCGCTCCTCTGTAGCTCAACAAGGTCTATCGAAAGCTGATATTCATAGCTCCACAAAATTTAGCATCAACCTATCCTTTGGTATGATTTGTAATTATCTCAAAAGAAAATGGATTTAATGAAAGATTCAAACTTTCATATGAAAAGAAAAAAAATACTTTCTTACATTTTCAAAGAAAAGAAAAGAAACGAGATTAAAAGCAGAATGTGTGACTAGCATTAAGTTTTGCCAAAAAAAAAAATTAGAAAGGAAGAAAATAGAAAAACAGTAGATTAGACCATTCTTTTAATTTAGGTCAGAATTTGACCCATAATTAAAAAGAAAAAGAAGTTTTAAAATCAAAGAAATCCAACTAAAATCTTCAACCTAAAATTGTCAAAAAGATGAATTTAATTGCAAAGTCAATATAACCATGAATTGAGGATTCCAATGTATTGGACACAACTTCCCATCGTGTAGATATGCTAAGAATGATATATATATAAATAATGTTAGGTATAGTGCAAAGAGAGAAAGATAGATCTCCCAACTTGAGATGAAGGCATGATATAAATAGATCGGTCAAAAATACAACAGCACATGTAAAAGAAGACAACATAACTAAATTTGACAAACATCACAAGAAACATACAACATACATTAAAATCGAGAAAACAAATTAACAATCCGATCATGAAAATAAATCCCAAGCAAATCCATTATCATATAACACATAACTCTGAACAAGATGTAAAATATTTTTAGTCGGACAAGGGACATCCATGGGATACTGGAATTATTACATTCTCTCATAAAACTATTGAGATAGGGCACGATAGTTGTGTGTCCATAGGCCTGCTGTTATTAAGAATTTCGTTAAACTTCAAGATGAAATAAAGAAAATTCCTTTTGTTGGAGGTAAAAACCTACCTGACATGTTAACCAATAAACTCAACTCGGAAGGATTAGCAGACTTATATATCAGAAAGGGAAGTCTGACCTATGGCTAGAACGGGGTTGAAACAACTTAGTGAACTCCCAAGTTCTACTTGACCGAGCCAAAGAGATCCCAACCTCATATACAACAATTTGTAAGTGCCCCAACTTCGTGACGGAAATGATAATAATAGACTTGTCCCCCTATTCCGCCTATTAAAAGGTGCATCACTCCTCCCATTCAGGTACGCGATTCTGTTTGAGGCCGGCTTACTAAGTTTCGAATCCTTACCGACTTAAGTTTCAGAGTATTTGTTTCCTTCTATGCAAGTCTCTCATTGCACAACTCACTCCTCTGTAGCTCGTTCGAATTCGTCGAAAGCCGATTTTTGGAGTTCGACAGAATTCAACAATCACTCATTTTTACCTTCATACTTTTTAAATATTAAATTTTTAGTTTTAACAAATGAGATCCTCAATTAGTTTAGGAGTGTATTTAAAGAAAAAAGATTTATAGCTAGTCTTTTCCAGAACAATATTACGGGTCTGAAAATTTGAACATTATGGTCTTTTAAGAAGAGTTTTTCTTTAGTTCAACAATTTCAAGGTTGGGGATTAAATCATCGACTCTTATGGATGGTGTACGCCAAGCTATGTTCAATCGGACCCTATTGCTAGTATCTTAATTACTGAATTATACTCGTGTGTTAATTATAGCTAGTTACAAACATTGCTTTTTTTTAGTTGTGTTGGATATTTCCGTTGGGTTTGGACATTCTAGTAAGTTTAGTTGTTCTTCTACCACTTGATTCTACCCATTTTTGTAACTTGACTTTTAGTATTCTTGCTAGGGATACAAACATATACTCATACATTGACTAGAAATGGAGAGAGATGTGGTAATACTAAGTTGAGATGCCTTTTTTGATTTATTATTTGGAGAAAAAAAAGTTTAGAAAAAAGAAGAATTTGGAGAAAATTTAATCAAACGGTAGGCCATACAAGAATTTTAAGTATATAAGCACATTTTAGCAACTCCTCATTTTCTTAAGCATCATCCCATCATATCAGCCTGGTTTTCGGGGTTGGTCAAATATAATTTGCAAAGTTGTTTTTTTATGGATGACTTTCTCAATTAACTACAAATGAAAATTTAAAATATAAATAAACCAAAAAGAATTAACGTGTTTGAGAAACAGCGGGGAATTATATTAATTCTTTTTTGTTTGGTCTATGAGGAAAGAGATCTTTTTATCATATATAAAAAACTAGGTCAGCTGGTCAAAAAAATATAAGTTAGTGCAAAAAAATGCAATTAATGTCCCAATTTCACAATTAAGTTTCTATTTTACTTTTATTTTTTTAAAGAATATAGTATTGCAATTATAACCGAGGTTACTGGTAACTTATTTGTTGAATTTTGGTTGATGATTACTATTTCTTTTTTAAATTTTGTCATGGGTAAGTTAATTATACTCAAATTCTACTTATGACTCCACGTATCTAGAAAAGTATAGAAGACCTTGATAGGATAGGGCGAGAGTAGAATAGACAAGGTGGGAGATATTGATATTCATGCCATGGAATTTCATCTCAAAATCAATTAGCACTCAGAGAAGTAGCTCACTTATATTATAAATTTTTGTTAGGTATCTTATCCCTCAAGATCGTGACTCTTTTAGTTCATAGATTTTGATCGGATCTAATTTTCTAGTCGGATGTTTGTTTGAGCGTTTTGGGCTATATACCATATTAATATTCATGGAGTTCCATCTCAAAACCAATTGGCAATAAGAGGAGGAGAGGTCAACCATCATGGGATGACTCAAGTGGTCAATGAAGGCCAAAGTAAATAGCACAAAGATTTGGAGGGAATGAGTTCAAACCATGGTGGCCACCTACCAAGAACGGGTGCACACGGGAGGGTGAAGTCGAAACTTGAAAAGAATTTACTTCATTTTCACCTTCCTCAGTTTCGAAACAAGTCCAAGAGACACAAACAAATTTTTTAAAGCTTAGAAAGCCAACTCGAAACCGACAAAACCCAGATTTTAGGCATAGATGAGAAATAAGAAACAAGGAAAAAGAAATCCCAAATGGCCAACATTTGTACCACTATGCCCCACGCCCCACTCCACAATCTAAACTTTAAACTAAAATAAAACCACCATTAGAGATTGGTCACGATCATCACAGATCACAGCTATATAAAGCCCCTCTTAATGCCACTACTCCGTCTCCCCATCTCTTTCATTTGAAGTCCCATTTTTTTTCCTTTCTCCATATCAATGGAAAACTCGGCCACCTCCAGAATCTGCGCCCACGATCAGGAAGCGACGTCGTTTAGTTGTAGTTGGACTTCCTCCATGGACGATCTCATCATGTTTGACACTACAGCAGCAACAACATCAGACGACTACTACAATCGCGGGATCTTTTCTTCTTCTTCTTTTTCTTCTTTGAACAATTATTGTTCTCCGGAGGCCGATGGTGATCTTGATGACACTGCAACTTCTTCTCCTCATCCTTCCATTCCCGCGGTTCGCCTTTTTTAATTTCTCTTTTCCCTCTTCTCCTGGTCCCGCCATTGTTTCTTTTGAGTTTCTTTAAAAAAGAAAAAAGAAAATTGTTTTACGAGAATTTATTTTTTATTTTAAATATACAAAATTTTTGTCTCTTATTTATTTTTTAATATTTATTATGCATTTTATAAGTCTGAGAATCATAAAATAGTACTTTTCTTTGTGTTTTGAAAAAAAAATGAGATCGGAAACAATAAATTTGATTTTGTGGATTCTAAAATTTGTATACAATTTTGAAAACGTTTCCTAAACATAAGAAACGAGAAACAAAAGTATCAGATATCAATCGTTTATATCTTTTGAAAATTGAAAAACAATAAACAAGAAGCGGTCGGGAGAAAAATGTTAATTACCAAAGGGGTTCTTTATTTTCTTTAGTTACTTTTTTTAACTTGGTAATTTCGTTTTTTCTTTTGAGTCAGATGGGTGAGCTTAATAAAAAGCAAACGAATAAGAAGATGGATCAAATGATGATCACTGAAGCAAAGAAACACAAGGAGGTTTAATTTCTAATATACATTTACAGCTTGAAAATGTATATATGTTTGATCATTTAAGACATTATTCTGAGACATAATCTAACACATTTTTCTTTTTTTTGTTTTTGTTTTTTTTTTGTTTAGGGAAAAGGAAGTGAATGTGAAGAATGTGGGGAGATTGAAGATAGAATTGAAGTGGGTTTTGTAGGGAGGGATAATAAGAACTGCAGCACAGGACTTAAGCATATAGGCCTTTGTTTAGTTCCTGTCACCATGGTTGTCAATTATTTTGGTTAGGGTTTTGCCCTTCATATATACAATTCAATTATACACATATATTATACTCTCTTTTATCTCTCTCAATCTCAACTATAAATATAAGGATCTCCCTAATTATTGATCATCTCTATCCTTAGAAAAAAAAATTCATGCTATTAGGTGAAGAATAATATGAAGGTTATTAATGGATTTTTAATATGAGTTCTACGATATCTCAATGGTAATTGATATATATCTCTAACCAAAGAGGTTGTGAGTTCGATCCCTCACCCCCACATGTTATATTAAACAAATATGAGTTCCACAATGTGATATTTTTTATTAACTGGTATGGGGTATAACGAATCACATATTTATTGAAAATGAGCTCGATTAATTTGGAGTGGGTGAAAAATTAAGGGAAAAAAAAAAGGAAAGAGGGGTAAGATTAATGGTTAATATTTAGCCCATTGAAGTATAACTCAATGACCATGATATTAGTAACCTCTTGAAACCTTGCAGATGAAATATTACCTTCTCACAAGCAAAAAATTATGATAATAAGTTTTTGGTTCTATGTTTTTAGAATTTAAGTGGTGAAATATTACTTTCACCTTTGTGTTCCTTTATTTTTTTTATATAGTTTTTATAAACATTTTAAAAATCTATGCCAAATTTTGAAAACAAACAAAAAATAAATAATTTTCAAAACTTGTTTTTATTTAAATTTGGTTAAGAATTTTAATGAAATTGAAAAAAACAAACATAGTTTTTAAAAACAAAAAATGAATAATTGTTATCAAATGGTAAGTTTTTTTTTTATTTTTTAATAAATATGTTGGAGAGAGGATTCGAACTCACAATCTCTTAGTTGGAGGTATATGCTAATTACTACTACTAACTTTAAAGTAGGAAAACAAAATTAAAACTAATAAAATTAAAGCATTGAGATTAAAAATGAAATTTCAACTTATAATTTCCCTTAAGCTTTTACATTTTCATTTGACAAAATGAAATTACACGCCAAACTTTATTTACTTGTATATATATAACACATACAAACCAAGGGCATTTTTAGCTACTCCGATCCCCAGTAGGATTATTAGCTTATTTATCATCTACCAAACTAATTAAACAAACAGCCACAACA
>NW_019104560.1:3553-23576 GCF_001995035.1 Momordica charantia | reverse complement strand
TCGGCGAGCGGGGACGGGGTCGGGTTCATATGGGCCAAGGCCTCGGGAGGTTGGGAAGAGGCTTCACTGGACGGTGGAGGAGAAGTCGGTTCTTCCTCGATCGGGGTCGGGGGCGGAGAAGAGTACTGCTTGGTTCTATCAGCCAAGACAACGACCACCAGCTTCTGATTCTTGAGGCAGTTGTCTTTGTTGCCACTTATGAAGTAGTAAGGGCCAGATTTCTCAAACTTGAAGATGGTGTGGCCATCTGAGAAGTGCTTTATGGGTGCTTCTGTGTTGCAGTTTTTGTAGTCGTCTTGCTTCACCAACAGTACTGAGTCTTGCCCAGCTTGGTAGTTGAACACTGTACAAATAATTAACAAAAACTTGTATTCACTTCTTTTTTTATTAGTTAAATTTTTTTATTAGTTAAAGCCTTCTGATTGAAACAATTTCAAACTTTTTACCTTTTTTTTAAGGCCAAGAATTAAACGTTTCTAGTTTGTAGTTTTGGAAATAATTTTAGTTCAATATAATATTCGACAGGTTTCTTTTAACCTTTTTTAAGGTTTGAAAAATAGTTAAATAATTCGACAAAAATATGATACGACCATCGAGTTAGAAGATCCTATATCATACTAATATTTTAGATGATATGATATCAATAATCAAAATTTGTATAAAAATTTTGGAAACAACAAAAATAAAAGCCCGTTTGGTAACGCTTATGTTTCTTGTTTCTAATTTTATTAAGAAACTTAAGCATTTTGTAACAAATTAATTATGCCTTTGTTTCTCTCTTTTTTTTTGAAACATTATCAAAATTGTATAGAAATTTTGGATCAAAGACAAATTTTTTGTTTCTTGTTTCCTGTTTCAAATTTGTTATAAAACACAAAGATAAATATTATTTGATCATTCTTGAATTATTTATGGGTGTTAGGGTTATACAATTCTATTTTTAATTTCTTTATTAGAAATGATGAAACAAAAACAAGTAACAATAACGTTACGAAAGGGTAGATAAATTTCTTGTTTTTTGTTCTATTTTCATTTGGTTCCAACCTACATAAAAATTTTGTTTTATGACTCTCATTCACGAGCGTTGGGGTTATAGAATTCTATTTTTATTTGTTAAAATAAACAAAACATTATCAAACGGCTCTTAGAAACGAAATTAAAGTAATTTCTGGTTCCACAAAAAAATATAATCAATTACCTAAGGAGTCTCCAGCTTGAAATCTACGTGTTTCAGCCCATTGATTAAAACTCTGAGCATTAGAATCTGAAGAAACACCCCAAAAACCCTTTGACCCTCCCACTTGAAACTCAACTCCACAGGCCTTCTGCAGCAGCAGCACCAGCATTACCCCAAAAACACATCCTTTGTTTTGGGAACAATAAACTCCAAAACTGCTCTTCTTACCCATCACACAGAGAAAACAGAGAAAAGAAGCAGCTCCAAAGCCTTCAACAATGGCAGTTTAATTCCTTAGATCTAGCTCAACAGCTTATTATTGTTAATATTGCAAGCTGAGGGAGCTTTTGTAGGCTAACTTTTTCCTTTTCCAAGCTGTAGCAGAGAAGCTTTTGCCAGCTTTTTTTTCTTTATTCTTTTGCTTTTTTTTGGCTTCTCTTTTTTGATTTTCTTGAGGGATAAATCAAGCATATATTTTTGCCTTGAGGTTTTGTTGATTGAGAGGGGAAAAAAAAGAAAAAAAATAAAACTTTGGGAATAATATGTAAACTTGGACTGTGGGATTATGCTTTCCCTTCACTATATTTCCAAGAATATTCATGTCTTCTTCTTTGGTTAAGGCTGTGGGATCGGGTGATTCTCAATTTTTTTTTTTTCTTTTTCTAAAGTCTCAAGCTATTCTGTCATCTGCAATCCCATTATTCAATGGTTAGTATAGGGCAAATTTTATGGAAAGGAGAGAGCTTTGAGGGTTTCTATTTGGAAACTTCATGGAGGAATTTCTTTTCGTCCCGAGATCGATTCTTCATCCAACGAGTATTTTTTACCATCTCATCTAAGAATGTGTTTGATTGGTGTGATTTGAAAATAGAAAATTCTGACAATAGAAATTTGAAAAAGGACTCAATTCGAAAGCTAGAGTTATTGTATTTTACAATGAAATGAGTTTATGTGACATCAAAATAGTATATTTATAAAAGTATATTTTCTATTTTTTATTTTTATCTGTAATTCTGCATTTTAACATTTTAAATTCAAAATTTTAAAATACCGAAAGCATATAAAATATAAAATAATATTATCTTCAAAATTTTTATTATTTAGATCACAAAATCTCAATTTTCAAAAACAAATTTGCCAAAACCACTAATGGGTAGGTGGTGGCATATCTTGGGCTCATGGCCATGGGGATATTACCCCTCCCTACAGGGTGCTTAGGGTTCATCTAGCCTTCAACACCCCAGTTGGAAACCTCTAGTGTAAGGCACATGACATCTATTCTAAATTATAGAGAGTGAATCCAATCAACAAATTATCAGAAAACAAGAAACGACAGAATCTGGATGGTATATATATCAAACAGCCCTCTAATCTATTCAACATAATTCATCATTTTTCAACCCTACATTTCAAATGCTTTAGAATCGTTCGTTTTATGGGAATTCAAGATTATCGTGAGACGGGAATTTGGATTTCCACGTTTGTTTTACGGTAATGTAAGATATTTGGATATCTCAGGATGCCCAGGTATCATAGGGTGCTCATAGCGAAGACATTCGAGTCGATTTGGATACCCTTTTGAAATGTGTTTCCATGATTCCCATGTCGAGAACATCCTATATTGACATTTTTGCCACTTCATTATTTTTTCATATATTTTCTTTTATCAATTTTCTTTAGTTTTATTTGTAATTTTATAATTTAAATAAATTAATGTACTATTGACTAATAAACAATTAAGTATATTTATGTATTACACGTACTTATAAAATAAACTTCAATTAAATTATATAATATCTCCCTTTACATTTAATATTTAGAATGACTTATTATGGATAACATCTATTATTTTAAATACATAATTTTAAAACAACATTTTTTTAACGACCAGCCTACCTTTGATATTCTTCTTCTTAAAAGAATATAATTTGATAATATAATAAATGAATTTCACCAAATATAACATTAAATATACAATTGTATATATTTTTTTAAATATTAAAGTTGAAATATATTCAATATTAATTACTTAAAAAAAAGTCTTATATTAATATGAATTCTACTGACATACAAAAATTAATACATATACACAATTAATATAAAAAAAAATCTAAAATATTAAATTAATTTTAAGAAAATCTATTGTATTAATGCAAATTATATTAGATTAATGTATAAATTACATAAATATTCGTAAGGGCATTTTGGGAACATTATATAACTTTAGAACATTCCCATGAATCATGCAAAACAAACGTGGCTATCCACATATCCTCGAACATCCTAATATACTTTCCTACGAAACAAATGTGGCCATCTCAAGATGCCGGATATCTATAATTTCGGGCATCTAAAATTCCAGGTATCTGAAGATGCCAGACATCTATATTCCCAAAAACAAACGACCCCTTAAATGTTTCAATTTTACCATAGAGGTATCGAAAACTTCGATTAAAAATCACTACTCAATCATTATACTATTGAAATGAGATTTAACATTTAAAAAAATAAAATTAAACTGGTCAAAGCATGTATTTTCGATCAAAAGATTGAGGTTCGAATCTCTCTACCCACATGTTGAACTAAAGAATATATATTTTCATGAGGTAATGTTTTTTTAATGTCTAAGTATCATCACACCTTGTCTAACTAAAAAAATTCAACCATTTCCAATCCAAATAAACTCACTCAACCCTACTCTCAGCGACAAACTTTTAGCGACATATTAACAATAATGTCGCTAAAATACATATATGTCGCTAAAATACATATATGTATTTTCAACGACGTGGCGACCTATATGTCGCTAAAAGTACTTTTCAACGACACGTCATTCACTCTCCTTGTTGCTAAAAGTATTTTCAGTGACGCCGTCAATGAAATGTCGCTGAAAATGTACTTTCAGCGATGCCGTTAATTGACAGTGTCACTGAAGAGATTTTCAGCGACACATAAGTAGTACGCGTCGTTGAAAATCTCAAATTTTACAACCCCAGCTCCAATATTCCTCATTTCGCCATTTTACAAACCCTAGCCCCTCCCATTGCGATTTTGTCTCCCCTCCGTCGCCGTGTCGTCGATTTCAGCGCCTCGTCGTTGCCGTTTGTCTCCTCCCCGTAGCCGGTCGTCGCCCCTCCGTCCCCAATCATCGCCGGTCGTCTCCAATAGCCGCCACGACTAGCCTCGTCGCCGATTGTTGTCGTTCGACCATGGGAAGATTGAGGGTTTTGTTGTTCCCTTTCAATCTTACAAAAAGTAAGCTTCTTCTCCTCCTCGATTGATTTTTTTTTGTCAAAATACCGCTCGATTAAGTTTATAGTTCATATAATTTATCGTTTCAGTTTTGGTTCGTCGTGCCTTGCTCCGTGAGTTTTGTGGCTACTGTCCACCCGTGCTGGCTGCTGAAAACATCACCATCTCGAGGTTTGCTTCAAAATTTTTTTATGTTTTTAACATTTTTTTTTTAGAAATATACATTATGGATCTGAAATTGAAATTAAGTATTGAGGTGTTTGTGTACTGATTATGACGTTAATTGAATGTTTGTTGTATTTTAATGTTGCTGAAGTTGATTTTGATGTAGTTTGTGGGAGTAAAAATGGAATGGAAGAGAGTTGGGTCGAGTGAAGATGTATATAAGGGGGTTGACGTTGAATTCTTTTTTTTGTTGTGAATATTAATTAATATTACAATGAAGTGATGTGAATTATTCGATTCTTATTTGATGCTTTGAATTGTTGGATTTTGTCATAGCACTTAGTTTCGTGATGGACTTTGAAGTGTAGTTTTTGGATATTGATTATCAAGTTTATGAGTTTGAAGTTTATGTTGGATATGAATTCTAAAGTTCTTTATTTTGAATTTTATGTTGGAAATTAATTATGAAGATTACATATATGAATTTGGTGTTCATGTTATGGTGTGATTTATCCAAGTGTATTTACATTTTTTTAAATCGACATTATGGATCTCAATTGAAATTAAGTATTGAGGTGTTTGAGTATTGATTATGACGTCAATTCAATTTTTTGTTGTATTGGGACGTCGATGAAGTTGATTGTTATGTAGTTTGTGAGAATAATAATGGAATGGAAGGGAGTTGAGTCGAGTGAAGATGTATATAAGGGAGTTGACGTTGAATTCTTTTTTTGTTTAAAATGGTGGTATTGAAGTAGGAGTGATTTTTTTTGTTTGATTATGAAGTTTATGAGTTTGAAGTTTGTGTTGGATATGAATTCTGAAGTTTTTTTTTTTTAATATAAATTTTATGTTAGATTTGAATTATAAAGATTATATATATGAATTTGGTGTTTATGTTTTGGTGGGACTTATTTGAATTTTATTTCATGCTTTGATTATGTAGTTTTTGGTGTGACGATATGTCTCGATATCGTTTTTAGTTATAATTCACATTAGTTTTAGTTAAATCAAATTTAGTATTAGGTAATTAACTATAAGTTATATGTTTTTATAGAAAACATTGCTATGGATCGTACTTGGATATCTTTGAAAGATCAGAGATCTAGTCAATATTCTAATGGCGTTAGAAATTTTATTGAAGTCGCTAAGAATTATTTAGATGAAGAAGGAAAAACAAGATGTCCTTGTTCGAATAGTTTAAATGTCCTAAGAAATAATTTGAATGATGTAGAGCGTCATTTATTCAAATATGCCATGTCTCCGACATATAGTAGATGAACATTCCATGGAGAAAAAGTAGATCTTTCTTCATTCTTAAGACCTAGATCAAGGTTTCTTGGAGATACATTTTCAGATTCGGTTAGAAATAATAGACCAGATGGTGGGAATCGTATGGATCAAGTGACAACTATGGTTAATGATAATGAGATGCTCCAAATGATGAATGATTTAAATGATCCAGTGTTTGAAGACATTCCCGGAGAATCCAATGAGCAGTATGAGACTAATAATAGATTTTCTAAAATGTTTCGCAATGTTAACGAAGAGTTGTATCTAGGATGCTCGAAGTTTACATCGTTTAATTTTTTAGTGAAGCTTATGCATACTAAAGTTCTTAATCATTGGAGTGATAAATCATTTGATATGTTACTCCAATTATTGAACGATGTATTTCCAGATGGTGTAAAGCTTCCTAAATCAAATTATGAGGTTAAGAAAAGATTATGTGATCTAGGGATGAGATACGAATCAATTCACGTGTGTAAGTATGATTGTGTTTTATTTTGGAAAGAGTATGCATGCATCTCTTGACAATTGTCGGCAATGTGGAGAGTCGAGGTAAAAACTGAATAAATCAAAAGGAAAAAAAAATTCCCCACAAGGTTCTGAGATATTTTCCATTGAAGAAAAGGTTGCATAGATTATATATTTCAAAACATAATACTGAGGATATTAGGTGACATAAAGATAAAAGGTGTGAAACTGAAGGAATACTTCGACATCCTGCTGATGCTGAGGGTTGGAAACACTTTGATAGAAAGTAACTTCTTTTTGCTGCAAATGCTCGTAATGTGAGATTGACACTTTCTTCATATGGTTTTAACCATTTTGGAAATATGAGTTTATTGTACAATATGTGGCCAGTTATGCTCATTCCATATAATTTGCCCCCTTGAAAGTGCATGAAAGAATCATCTATTTTTCTATCTCTACTCATCCCTAGGCCAAGGTCTCCTAATAAAGAGATTGATGTTTATTTACAACCCTTGATAGATGAGTTGAATGAGTTGTGGGTGAATGGTATCCACACCTTTGATAGTTTTAGTGCATCTTTCTTCCAGCTTCATGCTACTCAATAGTGGATAATTAATTATTTTCCAGCTTACGGTGATTTGTCTGGTTGGATATAAGGCATCCAGTTTGCAATGACGATTTGAGTTCAATGAGATTAAAAAACAAAATTTGTTTCATGAGACATCGTCAATATTTACCTCAAACACATACATGGCGTAGGAGTAGGCAACACGATGAGAAACAAGAATTTAGATTAGCCCTGAAGATGTGAACTGGACATGATATTATAAATCAATTGAATTCATTGAGTTTCCCTACATTGAGCAAGCATCCTACAATATTATTTGATAACAAACGTAAGCGATTAGCTAACAAGCACAATTGGAGTAAAATAAGTATTTTCTTTAATCTTCTGTATTAGAAAAATCTTATGTTACGTCATAAACTTGATGTGATGCATATTGAGAAAAACATTTGTGATAATTTAGTTGATACTATACTAAATATTGATGGGAAGACTAAAGATACCATTAAAGCTCGTGAGGATTTAGCAAACTTGAAAATAAGAAAGGAACTTCATATACAAGAAATTGGAGGCAGGCACGTAAAGCCCCATGCATCGTTCATATTAACTGCGAGTGAAAAAGTTAGCTTCTGTACATTCTTAAAAACTGTGAAGTTTCCAGATGGTTTTGCTTTGAATATATCTCGGTGTGTTAACGCGAACGAGGGCAAAATCACCGGTATGAAAAGTCATGATTGTCACGTTTTATTACAAAAACTTCTTCCAATTGGTATTTGACCATATATACCCAAGGACATTGTTACAACTATATCAGAATTGTCAAACTTCTTTCATGATTTATGTGCAAGAACTCTGCGTATATCAGAATTAGAAAGAATGCAGACTGACATAGTGTTCATCCTGTGTAAGTTGGAAAAGATCTTTCCACCGGCAATTTTTGACGTTATGGTTCACTTAGCTATTCATTTGCAGTCGGAAGCAACGATCGTTGATCCAGTGAGTTATAGTTGGATGTACCCAATTGAAAGGTATGAAAATGTATCATTCTTAGTTTGTTCCATTTTTTTTCCTATGATTGATTTAAGTCCTGAGTCATTCTTCACAACTTTTGTATTAGGAGTCTGCGATATTTGAAGCAATATGTTAGAAACAAAGCTCTATCTGAAGGTTCAATTGTAGAAGCTTACATCATAAATGAATCTTTAACTTTTTGTTTTATGTATTTACATGGGATTGAAACAAGATTCAATAGGAGTGAGCGTAATTATGATAACATCGAGGATGTGGAGAACAATAGTGAGCTATCGATTTTTTCTGGACATGTAGTCGTGTACGATTATTGTGTGGTAGTCAATTTAAACGCTTGACTTCTGATGAGTTGGAAAAAGCACATTGGTATATACTAAACAGATGTGATGAAGTGGAACCTTACCTTGAGTATGTATCTATTATAGTACAATTCTAATACTATAAATTGACATTATGATGAGATTAAGATATGTTTCTTGCATGGAGCATATGACTCTTCTCCAATCAAACGGACCTGATGATTTGCATAAGAGACAACAATTAGAATTTCCTATTTGGTTAAAAAAAAAGTAACTCTATTCTCTCCATTATTTTAACTATAAATTAAACTCTATGACTAGGCTCAAGTATAGTATCGTGAAAAAGAGATTTCTTATGCATTATATGTCCTAGCAATTGGACCGACCGACTGTGTTCAATCTTACATTGGGTGTATAGCCAATGGAATTCGGTTCCATTCAAAAGAGGGTGATAGTCGTCGAGTTACACAAAATAGTGGCGTGATGGTGCTTGGAGATGATGAAACCGGACAAATAAATTTTTATGGCGTGTTGCATGAAGTAATTAGGCTACAATACATTCATATGAAGTCAGTGATTCTTTTGAAATGTGAATGATATGATATAAGTTCAAGAAATGGTAGAATTAATGTATCTGATGGTTATACATCGATTATACTCGTTATAACTTGTACAAAGACGAGTCATTCATACTTGCAAGTCAAGCTGCCCAAGTATTCTACTTAGATGACTACAAACTTGGTCAAGAATGGAAGATTGTTCAACAAATTCAACCAAGACATGTGTGGGATATTTCGGAGGCTGAAAATAATGAAACGAAAGAAGTAGTGGCAGATGAAATCATTCGTACATGTTACCCTCAAGTTGATGATAACTTAGATTCACAAACCTTCAATAGATAAGATGTTGAGCCGATGTCTATTGAAGATGCAATATATATAGATAGTGATGAGAAAAACACTATTGATGAAGAAGAATTTGATTTTGAGTATACTAGTGATGATTCTGGAAGCACAGATTCGAATATGTTATTAGATGATGAAGAGAGCGATAGTGACATATAAATTTATTTGTAAGTCGATAAATATTCATGTAATATTTCGTCTTATATTTACATTATTTTTCTATTTCGACCTATTATTAATTACAGTTTTATTTGGTCCATTATTATGTTATAGGATGTCGTCTTCAAATCTTGGACCGGGAAACCAACAGAGTTACACAAGTAATATCAATAAAATAGAAAGCACTCAACCGAAAGAGGCTGATCAAACAGCACAGAGTATGATATTTAAATAATTTTTTTTTATTCGAAGTTAAACTTAAATATACAAATATCTGATATCTTTCGTATAGATTCTGGCACGACTAAAAGAAAAGGTAGACGCAACAGTAGAAGGTTGAATGTTGATAAACATGTCCAAGATCATGGTCTTATAGAAATTAATATCGAAGAAGAGGATGGCAAGCCAGTTTGTGGGCATAGTTCGAAATTGGTCTCTCAAATTGGGGTATGGGTGCGCTTAGTCGTTCCTCTGAATTGTGGACATTGGTCAGATGTCAACTAAGACGATAAAAATAGTATTATAAATAGACTTCACGTAAGTTTCATTTAGTGACATTTTTAAAAATTTTGTTATATTGTGATTATCATTAACACGTCGCCTTTTTATTGTATATTGTTAGAACCATTTCAACCATTTCATTCTTGATCTCAATGATCCAATTGTTTATCGTTATTTGGAGTATGAGATGACTAGTAGATATAGAGATTTCCGACACAGGTTGCACAAACACTACATGCAATATTCCCCAGAAGAAGCACGACATCACAAACATAAAGATGTTACACGATATGAAGATTGGCATCGCTTATGCGATCGCTGGGAAACGGAAAAGTTTAAGGTATGTATTGTAGATATGAATTAATTTTATTCTAAGTATTTTGCTACTAACTATTATATATATTTCAGAAAATTTCTTAAACAAACACTAGAGCTCGAGCGTCTCTATCGTACGGTCATATAGCAGGAACGACTAAATTTTTACGTCACAAAGAAAACATTGAATTTATCTCCTTTCTTTGTTATAACTTCAAAAATATTTCATTACTCATAAATTTGTTTGAATTATATAGAAAAACAAAGAGGGACGAGAGGTCGATGACATTGAACTGTTCAAAGTAACACACAAAAGAGTGAACGATGAGTCGGTGAGCTCGGTGGCTGGTAAAAAACATATAGGTAAAACTACTTTTTTTATTTTTGTATTCTTTGACGTGTACTAATATTATTTATGGACATTGTAGGAACAAATAGTCGAATTGAAAAATGCACCAGTGGAAGAAGGTGCAGAACCTCTCTCAGCTCGACAAATCATTGTTCAAGTACTAGGCAGGCGAGGTGCACTTGGATAGGGACCACTGACGGCAACGACTCAGAATGAACGAAGTTCTCAAAGAAATAGAGAGTAAGAAATCAAATCGCTCAATTGCAATCCGATGTACAGACGCAACAAAGCCTGCTTGTATCAACAATGACTCAATTGAGTCAGTTGTAAGAAACTGTAAACAGGCTAAGCAATGTTGGAGAAGGATCGTCACAAGGAGCCAATTCTCAACCGTCAAATGATGCTTAAAAAGGCACTCATACATATTGTCCATAGTAGATGAATATTTAAGTAGATGATACTTTATAATAGATATTGGAATTGATGTGCTTTGAAGTGTTGTGACTATCCTGCAATTATGGTAGTTAAGACTTATGTTATATCGATATGAATTTGTTACTATATTCACATGTTAGGAGCATTTGAGTTGTTCACGATGTTAATAGAAGTGTAGCTAGATACTTGTTGCATGTACTTATGAAATACTGATTTAGACGTAGCTTAATTTTGATGTAGCTAAGTGTTGTGGCAATCTTGCAGTTATAGTAGTCATAGTTTATATTATGTCTAATATAGGTTTGTTTGTAAATTCAAATGTTTAGAGCATTTGAGTTGTTTATGATATTAATAGAAGCATAACAACGATCGTTTGATGCATATACTTATAAATATTGGTTTTGATATGTAGTTGAAATGTCGTGATCTTGCAGTTATGGTAGTCATCACTTGTGTTGTATATATATACAAATGAGTTTAATTATTAGTATTTTATAAAGTTAGGAGCATTTGGGTTGTTTATAGTGTTAATAGAACATGGCTAGATCTATATTGATTTTGATGTCGTGACTGTTTCTCTTGTAGTGCCAACTTTGTTTTAAAATAATTTAATAGTTGTTCCGTCTCATAGTGAATTTCGATTATGAATTTCTCCTCGATTTGGATATTATAAGCTTAGACTTTGGAGTTCTAATAGATTATTTTTTGTTTATAAGGTTTAGTGTTGTCCACTATGTTTTTCATTATTTAGTAAGTTGGTGTGGATATAAATATGTTGGTTTAGTAGATCAAAAACTCTTTTGATTATATTTTCATGTGAAATAAGTTGTGTTGTTAATTTTCGTCAAGTCATGTTTAATTGTTTTACAAGATATAACTTTGTCATCAAAAGCGGCTGTGCTGGATCATTCAGAACAGGAATTTTGTGTACATGTTTATTTTGTTATATGTAATTGAATCAAATATACTTATAAGACAAATTCTTATTTGTAGCCAGAAAATGTTTTTTTTGTTATAATAGGGTATTACAGATTTGGAGAACGGACCTTACGTATTTTTTTAATATTAAAAATACTTCTAAGCGACGTTTTATGTATGTGTCGTTTTAATCATAGAAATTGAGAAAAATTGAAGGTGAAAAATTGGAAAATAGGCTATTCTGCAGTCAATTTTGAGCTACATTAATAGATGTCGCTAAATAATATTTTCAGTGACAATAGAGTTTTGTCACTGACTATTTTATATAGCGACATGAACTAATGTCGCTGAAAATAAATTTAGCGACATCTATTAATGTAGCTAAAAACTAGTTTCAGCGACATATTACATTGTCGCTATATAGCATTTTCAGCGACACTGTATATTGTCGCTGAAAATCATTTTCAGCGACATTGTTCTATGTCGCTGAAAATTAGTTTTAGCCTAAAATTTTAGCTACAAATTTGGGTTTTCACGATATTTTTGGCGTGTCTCTAAAACTTCTTTTTCTGGTAGTGTCTAAAAGAAAAGAAATGAGTCATAAATTATGAGGAATGTTACTGCTCAAACGGTGGAATTTAATTAATTAAAGAACTCATTGATTTCTTTCAAAGTTGAAAAGGCAAAATAGTCAACATCTTTGGTTTGAGAATAAATTTATATTAGTCCTTAGGTCAAAGTTTATATTCATAGGAAAAAGTTAGAAGAGTATTATGTAACGTTCATATTTATTCAAAAATTTGTGGGAACACTAAGTAAGATAATAATCAATCTGAATATAACTCAACTAGTTAAGATACTTATTTCAGATTAAAAGGTCATGAATTTGAATTCCCACTATAACCTATTGTATTATTGTATTAAAAATGAAAGACAATAAGGGAAAAATAAAGAAAGTCCTTTTTTTCTTTTTTTTTCCGGAAGTCCCAATATTCTTTTACAATTATACATACAACCACCAGCGGTAAAAGGCTAGTGTCAAGGGCTAAAAGAATAATACGCCTACTGCCTAGTGCCCGTTATTTTGTTCTTATCGAAAGAATGACATTTTTTTTTGACCCTGACCTTTTATTAAGGAAAATTTTAATTTTTACTCATGAATTTTGATAACGTGAATCCATTTTTATATCTTAAAATTTTAATTTTATTGAATTAGACTTGGATGAATATTGTAGTCTTTTTCTTAGACTTAACTAAGTGTTTCAATCTTGACTTTTAATCGATTTTACAATTTTACTACTTTTGTATATTATTGAATTATAAAATTAATGTAGGCTTGATATGAAATTTCTGAGTTTTGGGATATCCATTTAATGATGGATCTTATGCATTGAAATTAGTAAGGAGTTGGAATTTTTTTTATTATTATTATTTTTTTGTTAAAACTAGTAAGGAATTGAACATAAAAAAAACGTAGCTAACATTTTTTAAAATATACGGTTCAATTTATTGAAACTGAAAGTTTACGGTGAAAATTGATAAGCAGTGTAAAGTTGAGAGACCATACAACTTGATGATGATGATTATTATTAAGAATATGGCATTGCAATGGTGTAAGGCGATGATTTCAACTTTACAACCTTAAACTAACAAGTATTTTAACCATTAAATTATGCTCATGTTTTCCAAGTTGGTTGATGAAAAAAATAATTGTAAGACCTAATGTGAATGCAACACCCACTACAATTTTTTAATGGAGGCCTAGTGAATGTAAATGTTGGAATTGGTCGAGCTAAATTACCACAATCGAAGATCGAGGAATTGGATGAAGAAGGAATGAAAAAATGCATGAGAGCTGCATGGCCACGTTGGCCAAGGGGACAGTATTGAAATACTACATCAGAGCATCTCAACATTGCTGAAACGGGAGAAATACGATGTAGGAGTTGGAGTGTTGAGACGCTAAGGACAGCGTCTCAATGCTGTCGCGAGGCACGAGCGCGTGTTGAATTTGCATTCGTACGGTTGAGACACTATGAACAACGTCTCAATGCTACGTCGCAGAATATTATGGTTTAGGGTTGATGCAGCCGTGAGATTACCAATTTTACCCGAAAAATTAGAGAGGATTTGTGGCAGTTTGAAGGCAACGGCTCAAGGGTGTTGGCAGCAAATTGGGGAGATCAAGATCGTGATCTTATTCGGGTTAAATACTTCTTAATCATATTGTGTGTTTCTCATTCATTACCTAAGGAATTGAGGTGAGATGTTAATAGTGTTCTTTTTTTATTTGTGTCCAATTTTGATTATAGTGGCACCCGCATCTGAGTAGAAAACTAGATGTAGCCCATAAACTATTGGGGTGAACCAGTATAAATTACGGTGTCGTTTATTGCTCTTCCCTTTGCCGCAACGTCATCGTAACGCGGAGTGATCGACATCATCCCCTCAAGGGTTTCTTCTGAGATAAAGGTTTAATTTGGAGTCGCCACCAATCATCTATGAGGTGTGATTGGTCTATGAAAACATAATTTTTGGTTTAGGAGTCTACTGAGGGTAGGGAAGGTGTTAGCACCCTACGACACCCGCTCGAAAACGGTACCATATTTTATCATAAATTATCCTATTATTTGGTCCAAAGAAAAATATTCTTGTTTTATTTAAACGTCCCACGCTATATTAATTCACACTTTGTTATAAGATATGAATTAGTAGGTATGAGTGGCACAAAGGTCATTAGAAAAATTTTATCACCTTGAGAATGTCGGAAGATTCCAATTTCCGTCATTGGAGTTTTTGAAATTATTATTAATTAAAAATAATGATAATAAAAAATAAATTATTTCAAAACACACACAAGGTTGAAATTGAGTGATAGATGTTAACACCTCTGACCTTTGCCACCATACCAACACCTTTACATGCAACTAAAGCTTCTTTTTAAAAAACATAATTTTCTATTTTTAAACTTTGTTTAAAAAAAAAAACTCTACTAAACGAATTCTTTTATTTATTTAAAAAAAATCAAACCTTTTTTTCTGCTTTGCAATTTGAGATTGATTTTATCTTAAAGCAAAATTTATTTTAAAAAAAAACCTTTGAATTTTTTTTAAAACAAAGTCTTATTTCGTTTTAAAACCTTCCATTTACTTTTCTAAACAAAAATTGACTTTCCTTAAAAATGTTCCTTTTTAAAACATTACTAATTTAAGGACATTTATTTAAGATTAAAACAAAATCTTTTACCATTTTTCGAAAAAACTTATTAAATTTTTTTTTTTATTTTATGATAAAACTTTTACTACTTATTTTGCACTTTTTTAAACATAATATATTTGAAAGGAAAGAAAAAAAACAAAATCTTATTATTTTAAAATAAAAACACTTATTTTATCAAAGTCTTTTATTTTCCTTTGCTATTAAAAAACTTTGTTCTTTTTGTTAAAAAAAAAATTCTCTATCACTAAGAACTTTCTTTTAAAAAAAATTCTTTATCAATAAGAACTTTCTTTAAAAAAAAAAAAACTTTCATCCCAAAATATATATTTTTGTTTTAAAAAGGTTTTCTTCTAAAACGTTTTAACTTCTTTTTTAGTTTTCTTCTTTCTATTTTCAAACCCACCTTGTCACTAGGTAGTTTTAACAGAGGTCCCCGGAATGTTGTGGACGGGCTTGTCAGAATCAATCTGCAGCACTGCCGGAGTTGTTGCAGCAGGAGACATCGCCGATCGGTAATGTTGTTGCTGCCAATATGTTGCACCAGAGATCTGTGGGTATTCTGCGCCAAAGGTCCGAGAGTTAATCAAGTTATGATTTGATGCCGCCAGATTCTGTGGTCACCGAATGTCGGAGGATGCTACCCGTGGTCGCGTAGCAGTTTGGAGCTGTGAGAGCCACCAGAAATCGCCACTGCATATACGTGCTTGTGTTGGAGGGTTGGTCTCAAAGTTCGTGAGGGAGTTACCGGAGGTCGTCGAAATGTTGTGTCGGAGCTCTTGTCGTTGCCGCCACTCGCATGTTGGATTGGTGCCAAACTATGTGAAGAGAAATTAGACGAGAAAAGGAACTTTTTTAGAGAGGGAATAAGGTAGGAGATGGATGAAGATATTGAATTTTAGAGAGATAATGAAATGAAAAAGAAAAAGAAAAGTGGACTTTGAGTAGTGAGGAAGAAGAGGGAAAAAAAATTGGATTGGTTTACTCTCACTTCTCGGTAGCTTTCTTCTGGCTCTCCCTCTATGCTTGCTCTCTGTGTTTGTATCTATCTCTCCTCTCTCTTAAATAGGTAAAAGTGGTAACGATAATATTTGGGAAGGTCAAGTAAAATTAAAGAAAAAGAATGAGAAGAATAAGGAAGAAGAATAGAAATTTGACTGGAAAAAATCAGCTTGGTTTAAAAAACAAAATCTTTTTTAATTAAAAAATTCTTTATTTAAAACAAAATTCTTCAAATAAAATAATAAATCCAATTCTTTTTAACACAAAATCTATTTTTTATTTAATTAATACTTTACCTTAGAACTAATAATAAAGTAAATTTATGTTATTTTTTTAACCAAAATAATTAAAATAAATCTTAATAAAAAATAATAAATAAGTCGAACCAAATACATTGTCTACAGCTTGCCCCCCCTTTGTGTATCCTTCAAGTGTAAAAAAGGCAAAAACACAAAGTATTGGGAAGACAAAAATTTTATTTAAAGAAGGAACAAAATAGATGGGTCTAGCTTCATACTGGACATAATCTAAATATGCAAAGAACCTGTACTTGACACAGACTTTAACCTTGATATTGGATCGGGTTCTATTTTACCAACATGATAAGTGCAATGGACCTGGCTTGACACAAACTTCGACCTTGATTTGGATCAGGTTCGATTTAACCGAAAGATAAAATGGAGCGGACTTGGCTTCAACACAGGCTTCGACATCGACTTGGATCGGGTTCGATTTAACCGAATATAAGATAGAGCGGACCTGGCTTCAACACAGGCTTCGACCTCGATCTTGGATCGGGTTTGATTTAACCGAAGGATAAAATGCAACGGATTTGGCTTTTACACAGACTTCGACCTCGACTTGGATCGGGTTTGATTTAACCAAATGATAAAATGCAATGGACTTGGCTTCAACACAGGATTCGACCTCGACTTTCATCGAGTTAGATTTAACCGAAGAATAAAATGCAACTGACCTGACTTTAACTCAACTTTCTCCTCTTCTTTCTTATAATTCTCTTCACCATCATTTTTTTTTCTTCTTTTCCAAATTTGGTTCAATCTAACTCAACCCTAGAGTTGAGTTTGAAGCTCACGTCCATCCAGGTCCAATGTTTTCGAACTTTACGCTAGAGCTAAGGTCGAAGCCCTTACCATATCAAGCCACCACAATTGTCAAATAAAAATAAAAATATCATCGTCCAAGTACTTTGTCTAGTTCTTTATCCACCTTTTAATACTGCAACAATGTACAAAGGGGTGCAAACTGTAGACACCGTATTTTATCCGGGTCATTTTTAATTTTTATTTCATTTGTTATTTGTTATAAAAATTCAAAAAATATAAAGATAACAAAAACTAAAAATAATTTTAATTTTAATATTAAAAATTTGAAATTTGAAATTTAGAACTTTGGAAATGAGAGTTGAAAAATGAAAAATAAGTTAAAAAAAAAACTAAATTAAATGTTGTAACTAATTTTTCTATCTCTCACACTTTCCCACTTTTTTCTCAGTCTCTCCCCTTTTCTCTCGTAACTTCTCCCTCACTTCGAAGAATATCTCCTTCTCTTTCTCACATTTGACATTTGAAATTTAGAACTTTGGAAATGAGAGTTGAAAAATGAAAAATAAGTTAAAAAAAACTAAATTAAATGTTGTAACTAATTTTTCTATCTCTCACACTATCCCACTTTTTTCTCATTCTCTCTCCTTTTCTCTCGTAACTTCTCCCTCACTCCGAAGAATATCTCATTCTCTTTCTCACATTTTCCCTCTTTCTAGAAGATTCGAGAATCTCCATTTGCCCCCTTATACAGAAGGCTTTGAGCGAGAAAGGGTAAATACAAATAATGAGAAAGAAATAGAGGGAGAACTCTTTTTTCTTTTATGTTCTGTGTCACAAAGGATTCTTTACAAAATCTCTGCAAAATCCTTTTCTCTCCTCTCTCATCTTCCCATAAGAAAACCAAGATGATCTCTTAAAAATCTCATTTCCAGAGTAGTTGTATTCTCCCTGCCACATTTTCTCTGATTTAAATTCACAGGGAAGGTTTGAAATTTATATTACTATTTTTATTTCATATTGCTAAAATTTATATTGCAGTTTGTGGCATTTTTAAAAAAGAATTCTACATGATGTTCTCTTCAACCCCCATGATTCATGCTCTGAATATTAGTTTATTATTTCCAATTTATTTAATTAATTAATTGGTTTAATTTAATTTGATACTAATTTCACGACATGTTCACATATTAGTTGTTTGGTTTAAACATCTTGATTGCTGTATTTATGAACTAATCGATTTATTTTTAAGTTGGTTTTTTTAGGAAGTCAAAATTATGTTATTCAAAATTGAGTGATGTGTAGTTTTATTTTCATAAATATATTGAATTTCCATGTATTCAAAGTTAAAGTTAACCTAATGAAATTGAGAATTAAACTACAATGCTTTCTAAAATTAAAAATGAATGAGATAGATATTATTTGATAAAAAATAAAAATTATTAATAAATCTTTATGGATCTCTAGCTACAAATTCAAGTCTATGGTTTTATTTGAAATAAGTAAAAAAAAATATTTTATTTCTCAATAATAAATGCCTACTCAATTTTATATCATATATCATGTGATTTCAATTTTAATTAGATTTTTTAAATGAAATTAGAAGTTGAGTAAACTATGGTTTGTGGGTTTCAGTTGCTTAGCTTATTACTATATGAAATGGTGGGTCAAAAAACAAAGATAAGAAAACCTAAAAAACAAAATATTTATATTATGGTTTGATTCAATTTAATTACAATTGAATTTTAAAAATTGGTCACAAGATATTGTTTTCCAAAATAATATGATAAATAAAATCACTTTCTTTAACAATGATTTTATTTTAAGGGCTGAGTAGTACACTTTCGTGGAGTTTCGACTCCCGTGCAAGTGCACAGAAATTCTTAGTAATGTGTTTTCGTGGAGTTTCGACTCTTGTGTAGGTGCATTGAAACCACCATAGTTTTCATAATATTAAATAGATTTTTTTAAAACGATGTCATGTAAATTGCAATGATTGAGTTGCGATTATATAACTTCTCAAATTCTTGAGGTAAGAACTTTCTTTTATTTAAAAGGAAATTTAAATGTGATATTAAATTAATGACCATAATACCACTCATTGTGTCAAATGATTTTTTATAAAAATATTGGATAATTGACTAAACATTGATCATAAGTGAACTCTGTGTAAGGCAGGTCCTGACTAAGACGAGGTATTTAAGTTGACCAGAAGGGAACACCTCAACCTGGGGACCTACCTGGGTGTGGAATGAATCATTGTTGAGTTTTTATCCAAATGATATATTTTTTAAATAAAAACAAAATCTATAATTAAATACTTATTTTTCAAAATAAATGACATTTTTTATAGTAAGATACTTGGATAATGTAAGATAAAAATATGGTAACCGTTTTTAAAACGAGTGTTGTAGGATGCTAATACCTTCCCTATATAGAAACGACTCCCGAACCTAACTTGGTTTATGCAAATCAATTTTGATATTCTAATTAGGTGTTCAATCACACCCTCAATATGATGGGTGGCGACTCCAAAATTCTTTATTTAAAGAATACCCTTAACAGAGGACATCAGACGTTTCGTGTCTCGATCACGTTGCGACAACAAGTTTCTACCTTGATTTGGATTGATTTCGATTTAACCAGAAGAAAAAATGCAACGGACCTGGTTTTAACACATGCTTCAACCTCGACTTGAATCGGGTTCGATTTAATCGGAAAAGAAAATGTAATGGACCCGGCTTTAACACAGGCTTCGACCTCGACTTGAATCGGGTTCGATTTAACCGAATGATAAAATGCAATGGACCTAATTTAACACACACTTTGACCTCGACTTGGATCGGGTTTGATTTAACCGAATTATAAAATGACGGACTTGACTTTAACACAGGCTTCGACCTCGACTTGGATC
>NW_019104559.1:1048753-1061713 GCF_001995035.1 Momordica charantia | reverse complement strand
GTGTAACCGACGGTCCCGAGATTACCGGGTGTAACCGTCGCGAGATTAGCGGGACTACCACCCATAAGTAGAGGACCTCACTCCGCGATCAGGTATGATGATTTTCTGACCTCGAACTAAACTGGGAATCCGACCTATACTGACTTGATCGTCGGAGTGCTCACCTTTTTGTGCAGGTCCGCCCAAGTATTCAGATCGGTCCGGAGGCCGAGTTCGAGCTGCAATCTGAAATACACTGTTGTGCATATCCTTGCATAAACAAGGTCTAAAGTATTTTAATTGAAATGATTAAAACTCAAGGTCATGCTCCTTTTATAGTAGTTGGAACACACCCCCTCCTTATACCTTTTCGATGTAGGACAACTTCTAGCACTTGAAGCACGCTTCATCCTTACTTTTCCAATGTGGGACAACTTTCATTCCAATATTTTGCCAAAACCCAACAACATAATCACTCATAGTTAGGCTGTATCAGTGATAGGCATGTATCACTTGTCTGTTAGTGATAGACATGGGAAGCTGAGATATGTTGATGTACTTTTTTTACTTTTCTTATTCTTTTATCTTCGATGGATTTGCAATTGTGTTATATTTGCAATTTTTTTAGCATGTGCTAGATTTCATATTATTTGGGATCACATTGCTATATATGTTACTGCCATATAATTTACATAAATTATACCTACAGGTCTGTAGTAGAAAATGTTTACCGTAAATGTACGGGTCAAGTTTTAATAAAAGTGGTAAGTAATTACCGATATCGTCTATTCGATTGGGTTTCTAGTCACTCAAGTACTACAAATATTATTGGTACAGAAGTTCCTATAAAAATGGGAAATGCCCTACCGAAGAAGATACTTCTCCTTCCCTTTTTTCGGAAGAAAAGGAGGATCAGCCCTTGCTTGGTCCTAAGGGGAAGGTTAAAGCCTAAAACCGAGTTTCGGAAGGCATAGAAATAGGATTCCATTTCAGGAGGGTATCTTATCGTTGAAACGAAAGCTTGAAAGTCAGGAAGCTTGATAGGACATAAAGTTATTAATAGGGCGAGAAGTAAAATATCTCGTTTCTTTCTTCAAGGCAATACAGATCAGAAACAATAGACCAAGTCATCGCCAACAATCCGCTCTTATCCCTTTCGAGAGCATATAGTTCTTTGTTCATCCCTAAACCATAACAACCAAGAATTTCTTTTGACACACAAAAATCAAATAACAAAACGAATAAAAAAACTCTAAAGAAAACTCTCTTATGGAGAACAGGTCCTAAGAAAGTGATTTCACCAACTGAACTTACAAGCGGACAAATTAAACATGCCAAGATTGAATATATAATTAATCTATAAGTCAAGAAATCAAGAATCATAACTATCTCTCCCGAGCACAATTAATTCTCTCACTTATTAAGAAACTAATATCCCTATCTAATTTCATTAACAAGCAGGCTTTAAGTATTAGTCTTTTAACAACCTCTAAGATAATTCGAAATCTCCTGATCTTATAACTACCATAGTCATGCATTCAAGTTTCAATTGAAACCACCTCTCCCGAGCGTAAGATTCAGATTTAGCAATCAAGAGATTAAAAGCATTAAGCGAATAAATGCATAAATAGATTAAAAACAAATCAATCAAGACAATTGTTAATAAATCCAACTCATAAATCTAGCGGCTACATCAATCCCTAGAACAAGAAGATTAGCTACTCATGTTCACGAAAATACAATAAAATCCCACAAAGAATTTTATAATAAATCTAGAAAAGATAAGGGAAAGGAGAGAAACTAAAGCCATAGTGTCGATTGATAGTCCCCGACTCAATCTCCACGATCACGAGCCTTCGAAAATCGTCTCCTTGCCCTCTTTGCTTCAAATATCGAGCCAATCCTCTCCAAATTCCAATTCTCCAACGTGAGAATCCCCAAAAGTCCCCCAAAAACGGCGCACTCATACTTTACTTATGTGGGGGCATCGTTACAATACCATGGCGCTGTCCCAAAATTGTGACGGACGAGCAAGTTCGTTGCGCCATGGCGCTACAAGACAGCGCTGCGGCGCTGTCATCACGGAAAGAGGCCCAAGCTTTGTCTGGAGGCGCCATGGCTGTGTACTGGTGCTGTGGCGCTGCTTCTTCGGGAATTTGCTCCCAACTCTGACCTGCAAGTGCCATGGCGCTACATGATGGCACTGCGGCGCCGATGTGGCTGAATTAAGCTTCTCTTTTTCGCTGTAGCTTTCATCTCAATTGATTGCTTATGCTTCAATTCTTTCTAATGGCTACATCAGTTATGCACGTAAATAAGCGATAAATGACTGAAATTTGTTAAATAATTTCCACCTTAATAGCATAAAATGTGGTGTATAAAGTACACTATCAAAGTCTTTTCCCAATGAATATTTTATAAATGTACATTTTTATGATTATTTACACTTCTAGATTTTCAAGTTTAAGGCTTCATACCAAATATTTTGATAATAACAAACTTTATTTATTAATGATTTTAGTATATTTAAAGTGTCTATTGCATATAGAGCTGGGAGAGAAGAATCCAGCACCTTTTGAATCACTCAAATATAAGTTCAAATGAATAATTGTGGTCAAAACAAGTTGGAGAAGAAAAAGCACATGTGACAAGTGACATGGACACTCCAACCAATTAGAACACGACAAATGACGTGGCAATTCGCTAATGTGGCATGATGATGTGGTAGATGATGTGGCAGGTGACGTAGTATCTAATAGTCAAAATATGCCAACGTGGTAGTGACGTGGCACTAATGTGACATGAATGATTTTGGTGACGTGATGGATGATTTGGACGAATCATGTGACATGTGGTGCATTCAAATAATTCTTAATCATTAAATTTCCACAATTGTCCTTAATTTCTACATTTTTCTCAAGCCCACGATCCTCTCCCAGTTTTCACAAATTTTCTCGATCTCCACCAATTTAAATCTTTATAATTCTCTTTATTCATTTTCCTTATTTTTCTTCTTAATCTTCATTACTCATCTTTTGTTTTCCTAAATCCAATGGTCAAAATTCATGATCAAAATTCTATATAGAACYACCAACTTCATACTCCTCCACGCCAATTCATCAAGCAAACACTAGATTTCTCTTCTTCAATTTTTTTCTCTCCAAATCTCTAAATTTTCATTCTCTCATATATCAAAATTTGTTGATTTTATTATTGTGAGAGATACATTAGAATTTAAGCCTCAATATCTCGATATTTTATTTCAAAATATATTGATTTTGAAAATATTTATTTTTATCTCTCTCCTTGCACAGTTTAATACTATGAGTATATATGGGGTCAATTATTGACCGTTAAAATTTCTGAAGTCAAACATTAATTTAATCATTTTATGTATGGCATAAAAATAATTCAGGTGTGATATTATTACCAGTTTCATTAAATAATTTCTTACTTTTTAAGATGTTCAGATTTATTTGTCAAAAAAAAAAAAAGAAAAAAAAAGTTCAGATTTAGATGGTAGGCCATAATTGTTATCAACTACATCCTTTATTAATGGTGAGGTCTATTATTAAATCAAGATAATTAATAAACTTTACTTTCTGCTGTCTTTTCTCTTAGTATAACGAAATATGAGTACGAATATTTGAAATTCTAACTTCAAATAAATACATGCTTTTATTATTGAACCATGCTTATATTATATATATTACCACTAAAATAAAATATTTAATTAAAAACTGTGGGGGTATATAGCAACAATATTGTTGGGGGCAATGAAACGACCTGCCACAAAAGAATGAGGTATAGGTTGGAAGGAGCTACGTCATCATGATGTTCTCTCACATATGAAACTGTTGGGATTGGTGGAGTCAAAACGATATTGGATTGAACTAGGGAAGAGTCGAGATCGAGACGGGTCGCGTCGGGGTCGAAGCAGGATGAAAACAGGAGAAAAGCGGAAGCTGCAGGCCAAGAGGGCCGAAGGGGCAGCATCGCGGCGCCTAGCACCGCAACGCTGTCCTAATGGGGGGAGGTGCAGACGTTGTTTCGTCCGTAGTGCAATAGCGCTGTGTCGACTTTATAAATAGCAGTTTTATCATTTTAGGGTTAATTCCAGCCATCTTTGAGCCGTTTTTCAGAAAGTTTCATGGCAGTTTCAAGGGAAAGGCTCGGGTATTGGCAGAGGCATTGGGATCGATCAAGATCAACATATTCGGGATATTTAGATCTTGATTCTTGTGAGTTTTTCATTCCTGTTCCTAAGTATTAATTTTGTAAAATACTTAGAAGCTAGGGGGTTTTTGTTGAGACCTTTAGAGGATATTTTGGGGGTGTTATTGTAGGCCTTAGTGGTTAACCAGTATAATTTGCTGTGTCGTATTCTTGTTCTTTACTGTTTTCTTCATATTTGTATATTCTTGGTTGTGTTGGATAAGAAATTATTCAGGTCAGTCAATTTCCCAACAGAAACTTGGTTATGAAATATATATGACTAAATAGCTTCAATAACGACACAGACACTCCCTGTGGTATATTCTGAGCCAAGGAATAAACTTTACCCTTTGAGTCGAGCTATATTAATTTTAAAGGTGATGAGTCAAAATACACAAGACCACGCCTAATAACCCTATAACTACTTTTATGACAACAAGTCGCAGATTAACAGTAACAGTTTGGTAGGTAGGACACACTAGTCTTTGTTTATAAATAGAGGGACTTGTTCCATATGACAATTACATGAATGACTTGAGCGTCAAGCCTCTTCCTCTCTGTTATGTATTTAGGTAGCCTATTGATCCGAGCTTCGAGGACGATCAAAATCGTGCGAAAACAGATATAATCGAAGGTTTTTCCCTTGAATGTACACGGCCTAAATCCTTTATGATTCTTTTTACTTGAATTTGAAAAGTAATGAAAATTAAATTATTAGATAACAACATTGATTATCATTGTTTCCTTGTCGCATTTTCTTTCTTTTTGTAGGACAACAACTTCGGGGGAATATCAAATCATCAATCTTTGTTATGTCACGGTGCGTTTACGTAAGATAGTCATCTTTACTTTCCTATATTGAGTAATTGAAAGATACTTTCCAAATGATCAAATAACTTGACATTAATACGATTTGTCTAGAAAGAATTCATGATTTCATAGAGTTACATAAGTTCACAATAATAAAGAAGAAAATGGAAGGAATAAGAATTAAAGGGTTGAGAGTGCTTTTATGACTTAGTTATGTGACGCGTGAATGTGATGAATATGACATCCCTATCAAAACTTTTTAAGTTATTTAAACGCAAAAACGGTATATGAGGAGGCTCTTTGCAATGTTTGCATTTTTTTTTCTTGGATATCTGTGACAATTCGAGTTAGCTTCTACGTATCTCGACTGATCTCATAGAACAATGGTCCTACTACATTTGGTTGTCTAGATAACTCCTAGAATATTAAATCCTAGATAGATAATCACTATGGTTTAAATTCATTCCATCTAAACCTTTTACTATTTGCATTGGCCCTTGTAATGTTTGCATGCTCATGGAACTACCTTTTCCCATGTCTTTCAAACAACTCCGATGTTTGAGTGTATTTTCAATTTTAGTCTTTATTAATTAAAATGTTTTATTGTTGTCCCTTGTAATTTATATTATTTTAGTTATACACAGTTCATTGATAAATGTTGAAGTTGGTTGATGATGGTATGATACCTAGTGAGATGACAAAGATTTAGAGAAAGAATTGTTTTTGTTTTCCGCATACAAAACTAAAATCGACAATTAGGATAACCATGGAAATTAGAGCTTCTATAAAAATGGATGCCCCGATACATCAAAACTCATTGCTCATGGATAAAAAAATAATAATAAATAAATAAAAATAAAACTGTTTCAACATCAAAACAACAAAAAGTAGAGCAAATATATATAATAACAAAGTTGAAATTGTACCCAACATCAACTATTGCGTCTATTTCTGATTCATAACTTGAAATTTTCGAAATTTTCTCAAGTTCTTTGCTAAGAGGGGCTAAAACTCCGTAAATTATAAATGTCAAAATAGTAATAACACTTCATATTATTAGAAATACTTAGAAAATATCATATTCCTAAAGCAAAAACATGCTCCTATCAATATGGAAAATATATCGGATTAGTCGATTCAATTTGGAATATGGGAGAGAAATAGTAAAATTTTATGTTACATGGGTTGAAATTCTTTTATCTCCGTGACCTAATTCATCCTCTAAATTTCTATAATCGTCAACAACTTATAAGTAAAAATATTAAAATGTAGGAGGTTAAATTGAAACCCTTCTCAATTTCTTAATGAGACGACATCCATCATTCATATAGCACGACACGATATGTGTTCAACACATTTATACAAATTTCATCAAATGACAATCGAACTCAATTACATTTATAAAAATATCAGAGCAGTCGAATATATTTTTTAAATATTCTAAAGGCATTATTCGACTAGAACAATTCTAAATTTCAAGTAACTCCACAAAAAAGTCATTATAAAAGCTTAATCCCATTTATGAAAAGAGAAAATGGAAGCAAATCAAATCTTGTCAAAATTTCCCGACGTTCAATTATACCTCAAAAAGTATTTTTACAAATTTCAAAAGTATCCAAAAAGATTTTAAAGTTTTTTTTTTTTTTAAAGTCAAAAGTGTAAACCGTTCTCACAGATGGCAGAAATATATGATAGATTGCATTAATATATAATCGAGGAACGAGAATTGCCAACCCAATTTCCAAAGCATGGTATAAACAAATTAAACTATATTTAATCATCTTTTTTTGTAATGGAGAAGGATTTTGCGCTAGAAGAAGATTTTGAATGCAGGTGAAAATATCAAATCTAAAAATAGATATTTTTTAAAAATTATGAAAATAAGGAATAAGTATTCCACTTTTTCCAAATAAGTTAAAAATTCTTATTATTGATATTATTTGGTTATTGGTATTATTTTTTTTTATATTCTATTGATTATTTAGGGAGCTATTTTTTTTATATGCCAACGGCCCTATCGATGTCGAACTTAGACATGATAATGTCGATAAAAATACCGATATAGCGATGAGAAGTTAGGTGGAAAATGGGGAGAAATGGCTTTACATGGTCGTTGGCATGGGCATCATGCATCATCTAATGGGACAAAACCTGCGTTATCTTTTCAAGTAAATTAGAAGAAATGGAATCAATAATTGACAAAAAGAATGCGTATAGTGGAAGTAGCCGTACGGTTGATGTAATCATTAGCAGTTTTTATATAATAATAATAACAATAATAATCAATATTTTATTAAATTTATGATAAAATATTTAATTTATAGCCTCATAGTCATAGCCCCTATGCACTTTCTTCCCACAGCATAGATTATAGGAAAAAAAGAAAAAAAGAAAAAAGAAGATGCCAAAATCAAATCTCCTAACCCTTATTTAAAAGAATTTAAGATTTAAATAGAGATTTCTATTCCCATCGCCCCACCACCAACGATTCCTTTCAATTATTAATCTTTGCTTAAGAAATTGACCCAAAAGCTAAGAAGATCAGATATCCTAAGCATTAGCTCCCTAAATAATACTAAATCATGGCTATGGAACTTTTCACTGATTTCAATCCATCATCGACATTCCATCCGACCTCGACATTGCCATTGATTTTTTAAATCTACGAGACAACTTTTTTTTTTCTTTTGACAATCATTAGTATCTAGTACAACTGTCTGACCGTACTACATTTAATTATCAAGGTAATTCGCAGGATATAAAATCTCCAAAAAGTGGACATCATGGTTTGAACTCATTCCATCTAAGTCCTTCACTTTTTGGCTATTTGGCTAATATCACATGACAACTGCTTTGAGAAAACCTGTAGATGATATTCTGGGCAGATGGTCACCGAAGGATTTTGAACCTGTTCTATCAAAGTCCTTTCACCTTTTTCACTTGCCCGATTGCTCCAATGGCCATTAAGCCAACTCATGATAGGGACGATGCTATCCCTCTTTAAAGAATGGTATATAAGAGGGTGGGTGGGGCATGATCCTGTGTGAAAGCACTGATGAACCTCAAATGTGCACACATGTCCTTGTGCTATTTATTACCCCCACCCACCATTCATGTCCAGATTTCTCCCATGGATGAAAGGATCTATTTCCTTGTGATGCTGACCTAAAAGCCATTAAAGCCAGCACCACCGGACCCCACAAAATAATGAAGGGATCTTTTTATGAAAGGAATTTTAAATATTATCACTCAGATATATGACCACCTAACAACTCCCTACACCCACAATCTCTAAATAAAGCTACTTTATTCACACACAAAAACGTTGTGCAGCCACTAAAATCACCTGGAGTAAGTGCAAATACAGCTCTTCTCTTAAGGGAGGTAAATAGTATAACTGTGTATTTAAAATTTTTTAATAGAAAAGAGGATTTAATCACATGAAGTAACAGAGAGAGCTACGCGGAGATCGTTAGAAGTACCGCTTATGTACATTCGATGTGTCTCTATTACTTCACCTTGAGCCTTAGGAGTAGAGTCTGCATAATGGTTTTCGTTGACACGATCTCGCAATGAAAAGACGATCTCCCTGAGGATTGGTTCGTGGCCATTGAGAAGGTTACCCATGCTCAAGACCCTCCTCCATAACTGGCTGGCTGTTGGAGGAGTGAACATGCTTGATACCGCCTCTCTTTCATGGTTTCTTACTACCTGCTGCTTGTCAAACTCCTATGAATGATCATATTTAGAAATGAAAGTCAGTCCCAGGCTCCAGCTGAGCTTCAAAATATTATAACCAGGACGATTGTAATGAGGGTTTATTACCAACATATCGCGAGCACGGGTAAACTCGACTTCAATTGGAGAAGTTTTTCATATATATTAAATTTGAATCCCCAAAAACCATAATAATGAATTCTGACTTCTCTTAAATGGAAAGTTTCTCAAGTATAATTCATAAAATGAAAGAATCAGGAAAACCTGAAAACTGATTGTTACCGTTTCAAATTTGTTTCCCGACGAGCCAGTTCCCATTCTTGGTAGGTAAAAGTCGTAGTAGTCTTTGAAAATTGCTTCAGACAGACGAGGTGCCTGTAATAATTTTCGATGGAGAGAAGCTGCAAGAGCCATCAACTTCTCCACATGTTCAAAAACAACACACAGTCGTCTTAGGTCGTCAATAACCTCACTCTCAGCAGACAAACGATTTCCTGCAGTATACTTGCAACGCATAAACATGGGCTTCAAAAAGAAAAAACGATTATAATAAAAAACATGAAGATTATGTTTTTGTCTACCTTGCAAGAACTTCAAAACAGACGCCATTGTACTGTAAAGCTGATCCATTTTAGTTTTCATCAGTTTCAATCCTCCATAGCTAGTCTGGTTTAATGTATCTGCTGCAGCTCTGAAGGCAGTACAAACTATTTGCTCAAGTAATTGATGTGGTCGTAATGTCTCCAGATAGTGGAGAATCTGCAGAATTTGAGGTGTCATGAGCAAAGAAACTATGTACTTCACGGATGGAAGTACAGGGTTGGTTGGAATTTCTAATATTTATTAATATTATGAGCTAATATTTGGTCTTTATTTTTTTCTTTATTACACTGTACATTTTTCCCAACATTTAAAGACAAGTACAATAAGTTTTTTTAACCCATTTCTTCTCGTTGTCTCCATCTCGCTCTTGTTCTAGCATGTTTGAATCCCACATTTTTATCCTTCTTTTATATAAATGATTCGTTTTGCTTGTTGAACTTGTTTACCTTTTATATCACTCTTTAATTGCAACAATTAATTCCTAGTAACTAACCACCTACCTAAAACCATCTCCTTAATTTCATGGGAATCCTTGTTATTCCAATACACTCATTCCATAATTTCAGCCCCTCACAGAATAACTTGTTACTTATATATGGTTAAATATCCTATAAATGATTAAATTTACTCTAACCCATCAGCTTAAGCTTTTAGGTTTATTTGTGATTTAACATGTTTATCATGGTATCAGAGTAGGAGATCCTATGTTCGAACCACTATATTATCCTTACCTCCCTGGCTCCCAATTTAATATTGATTTATACTTGTCGGGTCTTGTACAAATTTCGAAGCCCACAAATGAAGGGGAGTATTAGATATCTTATAAATGATTAAATTTATCCTAACCATCAGCTTGAACTTTTGAGTTCGTTGGTGATCTAACATGTTTTTTTACCAACAAGTCAAGCATAATGATCCTCTATTGTATCTTCTCACTCCAAACATTTTCCATTCCAACAATTTACATTCTAAACATATTTTTGGGGATTCAAATTCGTTCTCTAACTCAAGTTGATTGGAATTAAAGCAAGGCAGTACAGTCTTGCCAACGTCAATTATAGATATTTTTTAGTTGTTTGCAGTTACAACTCGATTCGCTTTGTACTCGGCAATATTATGCAGCTTCCTTTTATCACCTATCATATGGTTAGAGAAGCTTGAATCGCCAATTTGATTTTTCTCATAATTTACCTATTTTGGATGGAGAGCCGAATCTTCCTTCTCCATCGCATTAGATGTTGGTTGTGAGTTAGATTCCGCTAGTGCAAAGAATGCCTCTGCATCCCACTCCTCTTCACTAATGCTCTCCATTTGGGAGGTCGCTGCATTGCTTTGTTCTGGGTTCTTCGGTAGACAACAATCTCGAGCATAATGGCCTATTTTTCCATAATTTATAGCATTCACCTTTTCTTCTATGCTCATATTTTTTATTATTTTTATTAGCTCCCCCTACTTGAGAGCGTTCCTAAGTTCCTTCATCTCCTCTTGATCCTACTTTCTTTTGATACCTTGGATGACCTTTTCTTTGACCAATAAAGAGCACTTCTTCATTTTTGCTCTTTAATGTGACCCCTGACACTTGTTTGGCCAATGCTTCTTGATCGGCAAGCATATTTTCTAGGTCAATAAGAGAAGGTTTGACTAACCCAACCTTGAACAGCAATAATAAAGCTTTTATATTCAGGTTTAACGCCATGAATAATAGTTCTCCTCATTCTTGACTTTGAAGTAGTAGCTAGGATCTAATTCAGAGATTTCACGGTAGAGAGTTTTTACCTTGTTGAAGTATTGATTGATTGTCATCTCCCTGTGAGCAAATGAAAGAAACCCATTCTCCAAAAGCTACAACCTTGCATCATTTTTCTTCGAAAAGAGTGAAGCAAACGTGTCCCATGCCACTTTAAGAAGTCTCTGCATTCCTAATATGCTCCAACATTTCTTCATCAATAGTAGTTTTGATAGCAAACATGGCCTACCTGCCTTTACCTTCCATTTTATAAAGGTTGTTGCATGATTGCATCCTCCCGTAGCGTGACTTCACTGCCTCCAACGACTTTCCATAAGTCCTGCCCTTGGAGATACAACTCCATGCGAGTGGACCATGTTTTGTAATTTTGCGTGTTGAGCTTCTTGGTTCCTCCAATAATTTGAAGGTCTCCTCCCATCATCTTCCCATAAGTCCTCCCGTAGCGTGACTTCACTGCCTCCAACGACTTCCCATAAGTCCTGCCCTTGGAGATACAACTCCATGCGAGTGGACCATGTTTTGTAATTTTGCATGTTGAGCTTCTTGGTTCCTCCAATAATTTGAAGGTCTCCTCCCATCATCTTGTAGTGATGAATTCACTCCACTAAAAAGTTGGTCCCAGACAACAATCTTCATAGTCCCAGACTGTCTGTGATCTTTAGAAGCTCCACAAAACAAGCTATGCTAATTTAGCTCTGATACGACTTGTTGAATAAATTAGTGTAACTCGATTACCACTTGTAGAAGAAATTAGCACAAAAGGAAAGAGACAATCCCCTGAAGAAATAAACTTTTATTAGGAAAGTATACAAATGGCCACTATTTGAGAGAAAGCTCTCTTACACTCTAACTTTCGTCACATTCTTCACTCACTACTCTTGATTTACTCTCTTCATTTGATGTCAAACATGTGGAAACATCTCTCCTATTTATAGGAGAAGGATCCTTGGAGCTCAAATAAATAGATTATTCTAGATCCCTCTACAAAGTATCCTAGATACTTCTTAATCTATCTTTATCCAAAAGAATTCTCTAGAATCCCTTGGAGCTTAAGATATTTCTAGAGCATCTTTCTTTAGATATTTATTTACAATCTTCCAGAACAATCTAGAAAGACTAGTTATTACATTTACGAGAAATATGTCAAAAACTCCAATAAGCTTTTAGATAGTTAGTGTTGTATTTCAACACTTCCAACTTTTATTCCAAGAGTTGAATTGAGTGGAAGATGAAGGAGGGATAATTCTCCTGTCCCACGTTATCAAGATAGCCTGTCAAACCCAACAAACCCATCAAACCCACCCAGGTCGTCACACCCACCCTATCCGTTAAACCCACGTGGCCCGTCAACCCCACGTGGTCCTGAATCTTGCTCAACTGAACATCCCACTACTGTTGATAGAGATTTTTCTAATACCATAATGACGGCTCAGGGTTTTTTTGGCTAGGTGGAAATAGAACAAATATTTTTGGTAAGAAAGAACTTAGTTTTGATGGAATAAAATTATTTGTATTCCAATATATATTGAAGTAAGAAATACATAGCCTTCTTATATAGGAGAAAGGCTCAACACATAAAAGGAATGTAAATAAGGATAGAATAATAATTAATATTTACACCTAATTACAATTAATATTCGCAAATAAACCAACACTCCCCCTCAAGCTGGTTTAAAGATATCTTCCATTGCCAGCTTGTCAATCATCCTGTCAAATTGTACTTTTGGTAGTCCTTTCGTCAATACATCAGCAGTCTGTTCTATTGTCGGGAGATAAGGGATACATATCACACCAGTGTCCACTTTTTCCTTTATGAAATGTTTGTCAATTTCAATATGCTTAGTCCTATCATGTTGGACTGGATTGTGGGCTATGGAGATGGCAGCCTT
>NW_019104559.1:1016472-1026605 GCF_001995035.1 Momordica charantia | reverse complement strand
GGAGTGTTGTTATAAATAGAATGGAGGTGCAAGGATGAAGGTATCCAATGGAGTGAGTATGGTTTAGGCTTGAGTAAGAATACTCAAGAGAGGAGGGGAGGGTCCAAGTACCTCAAATTACTTGGTAGTTCTAGTATTTCTTCTTAGTGTAGGTATTTACTATGGGAGGTCTCACATTATCAAGGCTGAAAACTCCTCAAACTCGCTTTAGGATACATCATTAACTTACTTAAAGAAACAGGTTTACTTGGTTGCAAGGTTGCTGAAACTCCTGTTGAACCAAATTTAAAATTACAAATTGCAAAAGATGATGAAGTTAAAAGATAAGGAGAAATATCAAAAACTTGTGAGTAGACTCATTTATTTGTCTCACACCTCCTGATATTGCCTTTTTTGTAAGTGTAGTAAGCCAATTCATGCACCCTCCTGGTTCAATTCATTTTCATGCCGTTCACAAGATCCTAAAATATCTGAAAGGAACTCTGGGCAAAGGTATACTATTTAGAAAACAAGTTCCAATATTCTTTTCAAGAACCACATCTGGATAGAGGACAAGCCTCTCTTGGTCAGATTTATCCTTGTCCCCTTCAGGTTCAGTTGCTGATTTTTGGGATCCACAGACGTTTGGTCAGATTTCCAAAAATTTATCGTTTATCCTTGTCCCCTTCAGGTTCAGTTGCTGATTTTTGGGATCCACAGACGTCTTGGAAAATTACTTCTCGTCGGGCTTTGAAGGATGATGAGATCGAGGAATATATTTCTCTACTGCCACTTCTAAATATATATTCCCACGTAAATGGAGCAGATAGAAGGATTTGGTCCTTGGATAATTCAGGTGAATTCACACTGGCTTCCCTCTGTAAGTTTTCCTCAAATGCTCCTATGCCTCAAGATTTATTTAAAGCTATTTGGAAGACCAAAAGTCCAAAGAAATCAGAGTTTTTTCACTTGGATTCTCTTGTTTGGAAGAGTTAACACAGCAGAGGTATTACAAAAGAAGTTGTCTGGTCATGTTCTCCTGCCCTCAATTTGCCCACTCTACCATTCCAATGAAGAGAGCTTGGTTCACATTCTTTTCCTTTGCCCTTTTGCTCGTCAATGTTGAGATCTTCTCTTTGAAGTTTTTAAATTATCGTGGGTCTTTGGAAACATTGATGCTGATAATATCTTTCAGATCCTCGTAGTAGGCTGGACCAACATCCAGCCCGATCTTGGTTGGCCTTTCACCCCTAGCCACAAGTCATCCCCGTATTTTGCCACATACGTGGGTTCGGTCCTCCAAGGCCTGTTAGAGCTCTCTTCAACCTGCTCATGGCTCGTAAGACCATGTATGGGGGCTGACGCCTGCCCGGCTCCCTCAAAAGGAACTACCTACCCCCGAAAGAATACATGACGAAGTCAACTACCCCTCACTACAACATAGTTTCTACGACATTACATGGTAGTTGGTACTCCCGGAACGGTCCGGGCCTTCCTCTATTCGCTTTGCTCATAGCGGACCGGGACTCCTATTATTGCTTTTGGGTTCTTTCCCCAGCCAGTCGCCCCTGTGTGGGAGGGGTCAAGCTTGGAGACTTCGATTCCAAAACCTAATAAACCGAGTGAGAAACGGCTATGCTCTCTTTGCGTCTGCTACTAGATATGCTTCTGGCTTTGCCATTTCTATTCATTCTTATAGAATTTTGAGTCCTTTCTCTTTTAGATCTTGGATCATGGCCATTCCTTCAATACTTCTGGCTCTCGGGAGTCTTTTTGTAGGATACTTGGCGGTAGTTCGATCCTTTTGATTTTGCTCTTCATAGTAAACTGATGGGGGATGCGAAGCAATAGGTCGAATGCTTCTTCTCGGGCCAAGCTTTAATCCTAAAGCCAACCTTCATCGGCTTAACGCTACAAAGGCATTACTCTACGAGCTGTGGTATGAAAGGAATCTCAGAATTTTTGAAGACAAGAGGCAATCTCCGGAGATGCGTTTCAATATAGCTAAGTTCAAAGTTTCTCAATGGTGTTCCTTATCTTCTATTTTTAAAAGTTACACCCCTAGCTTGATATGCTCTAATTGGGGAGCCTGTATTGTACCTTTTTAATTTTTGTTTTTTCATTTCTCACTCTTTCGAGAATTTGTATTTTTGAACATTTTGTTCCTTTTCATTATTTCAATGAGAAGTTAGTATCTTGTTAAAAAAAAAAAAAAAAAACATGATCATTTGCAAGTTGAAGTTTATACTGGACTGGTAGTGATATAGACAGACACACTACATCTAGTTACTGTTCATTTGTTGGAGGTAACTTAATTACCTAGTGAAGCAAAAAACAAAATGTAGTAGCAAGAAGTAGTGTTGAAGCAGAGTTTAGAGCTTTAGCTCATGGTATTTGTGAAGGTATATGGATTAAAAGGCTACTTGAGGAATTGAAGTTTACTCAAATACTTTTTCGTGTCTATTCATGTTTACTCTTTCCTTTTCTATATAGGAATTCATAGTTTCCTTTATTATGTGTAATTAGGAGTTTATGTTTTTACCAACTTAAGGATGAACAAACCACCACTCAACCCAAAAGCTTAAGCTGATAGGTTGGGTAAATTTAATTCGTTTATATGGATTCTAACACTCCCCCTCACTTGTGGGCTTGGAAAACAACATCAAGACCCAACAAGTGGAAATCATAATAAATGGGGAGGAAACGACAATGCAGGGGTTCGAATATAAGACCTCCCGCTCTGATAGCAATTTAAGAAGGAACAAACCACCACTCAACCCAAAAGCTTAAGCTGATGGGTTGGGTAAATTTAATTCGTTTATATGGATTCTAACAGTCTCCTTGTTAAGGAAAGTTTCTCACCCTGTTTAAAGGTGACTAGAGTTTTATTTGGAATAAGAAAAGCAATTTTATTTTTCTTCTAAARTTGACGGTATATTATTCAAGAAAGATAATCATCTTTGAGTTGAAGTTTATACTAATGCAAATTGGCAAGAAGTACTACGGATAGAAGATCTTCTGGTTACTATTCTTTTGTTAGAGGGAATTTAGTTACATGGTGAAGTAAAAGACAAAATGAAGTAGCCAAGACCAGTGTTGAGGTTGAGCCTTAGCACATGGAATTTGGGTAGAATATGGATCAAAAAGTAAACTAGAATAATTAAAATTTTATCAAAAGACACGTATACAAGTTTACTGCAACAATAAGGTTGTTTTTGGTTATCGCTATATCTCATAATCCAGTTCTACATGATACGACAAAGCATGTGAAGTTGGCAAGCAATTTATAAAGGAGAAGATTGATATTAGTATAATATCTCTCATATCTTCCAATAACAGAATAGACGGCATATATGCTAACAGAAGGTCTTTAAAAAAGACAATTTGACAACCTAATTAAGCTGACTATGGAAGAAATCTTTAAATTAGCTTAAGGAGAGTGTTGGATTTCTTTTAATATTCATTGTAAATATTAGTTTTCCATATTTATGTTAATATTTATGGAAGACATCTTTAAATCAGCTTAAGGGGAGTGTTGGATTTCTTTTAATATTCATTGTAAATATTAGTTTTCCATAGTTATGTGTTAATTTTTCTCTTTTTTTTTCATTCTTTTTTGTTTGAAGACCTTTGTATTTGATTCAATTGATAGAAGAAATATAACAATTTTATTTCTTTCTCAAAATTCTAGTGAAATCTTATTAACATATAACTCCATTGGGATTTTTTCCCAAGATTTCTGTTAATGATCATGACAAAAGAAAACCATTAGAAGTTATCACCTGAAGACAGGATATCTTTCTCCAACTGTGCAGAAAAATCCTGTCACAAAATACAACTATAATTTGGTTAAGAATCCTCGAAAATAACACAAGTAAACTAATGTAAAATAAATAACAGATTAAGGCATTACTGTGGTTGAAAATAAAGTTTTGGTGCATAACAGTGTAAAAATTCATCATACGGAAATATGTACAAAAACATTTCATCAAGTAATGACAGTCGCAGAAAAAACTTTGCTGATGTAAAACCAACATCTTTGAAAATGGATCACTGACAATTTAGACATAGTATTTCAAATTAAGATCAGTTTAGGAGTTTAGGAGTTTACTATCTTAAAGTTAATCTTGAATTTTCTTCTGCCAAAACTATTTAATAGCTCTGGACTGCAATGTAATATTTATTACATCTGCAGTTCACTCTCCTCAGGCAGCATATGAGCCTTTCTCCTCATGGCCCATGGGTGTGTTCTCTGTAAACAACATGGCGAGTCCTTGGGGCACATCTTCATTTCTTGCAATTTCTCTTCCATGTTAGGTGATTCTCTCTGAACCTCATTTGGATGGCTTACGGTCCTCCCGACAGACATAGACTCCGTCCTATCCTCTGCTCTCGGCCATCCATTTACTAACGAAGCTAAAGCACTCTGGATGCATTTCATTCAGGCCATGCTTTGGTCCATGTGGCTGGAAAGAAACCGTAGGATCTTCCAAGGAAAAGAGGCATCTACCACCAGCCTTTTTGAATCCATAGTGTCATTGGTTGTATCATGGTGCAAATGTTCTCCTACTTTTCAACACTATAGTTTTGTCTCTCTTTTAACCAATTGAAGACTTTTTTTGTAACTCCTTTGGTTTGGGATGTTCTTCTCCTTTTGAATATCTTTCACATTTCACATTTCATTTCTTTAATGAAATACTCTCTTTCAAAAGAAGAAGAAGAAGAAGAGAAAAAAAAAAGCCTCTCCTCAGTGATGCCAATCACGCCAATGTTATACACAGAGATGTCATCTTTAAAATTTATGAGGAAAAAACGTATGATGCATTAGCTAAAATCTTGTAAGTAGCACTCACAAATGAATCACCAAAGGCCTCCACAGCTTGGAGCCTTTCTTCATGCATGTCCTCCGTCATAAGTGGTGCATTCTGCAATAACAAAATTAAAAATATAAAACAACTAATTATTTATTCAACCTGGGTGGAAGATAAGATTTCAGAGTGGGTGTAACAAATATACATATGTACATACATGTGTATATATATATGTATGAATCGAAGATTCGAAATAGAAGCTCGGAAAACCTGTGTGAATGGAGCATGCATGCTTTGGTATGAATTGAGAAGCATCATGGTTCCTACCATGCCTGCTGAACCTCGTCTCATTGAATCTGGAGACTTTTGATCAGTAATTGATATCACATCTTCAGACTTAGTACTATATCTGAACAGATTTGCTTTTGATTCAGATTCATCCTCTGAAGACAAATGGCTGCATAGTTTGCCAAAAAAGAATAAAAAGTTTGCTTTAACTTAAACTACATTTCCAAGAATTCATGTAGATAATGTAACAGATTAGCTGGACGACCTAACCAATAACGTCATAAACTCTCATCCCTCTCTCTATTCAACTCTGACAGTATCAATTACAATTTACAATCCTAAATATTTGGAAGAGCAAGAGGTTGTTAATGAAGATTTACTAGAGGTTTCCCTAGCAAAGGAATTTAATTTACTTTTTTTAGAGGATAAATTACATTCTTCTGCAAAAATGGATTTCATTCCTTCTCCTCCTCGGGAGGAGACTTTGGTAGTCGAAAAAGCTTCTTGCACAAATAATCAAAGTTTTTTAAAATTTTTTGAAGATGTTGGCTTTACCCTAGTTCCTTTTTTGAAGATGTTGGCTTTACCCTAGTTCCAATCACTGAATAGGTAGGATTTTATTGTGGGCAACGGATTTTTGGTTGGTTCTGCTTTGTAGTTGTTTTGTGGTCGCTTTTGTGTCTTCTCTTGGTGGAGGGAGGTTTCAGTTTCTTTTCTTCTAGCGATCAGCTTGTGTTAAGTAATGGTTTTGTTTCCTCCTCAGCAATCTGTCCCTTTGAATTGGCAAACTTTTTCGTTATCAATGTTCAGCATCTGTTCTTGGGTTTCAAATCTCACATTGTTCGTGTGTTTTTGATTTCTGTGTTCTGTTTGTTTTTCTTTTTCTTTTTTCTTTTTCTTTCTTCGCTTCCTTTGGGAGCCTGTATCCTTGAACTTTTTCCTTCCTTTTCATATTATCAATGAAAAAGTTTGTTTCTTGTTCAAAAAAAATTACAATCCTAAATATTATTCCATGTAACCCTCAACATCGATTTAGAACCTTCCATACATTGTAACTGCACGTTTAACTGTCTAGTGCATTAGTGTGCCGGTAATAAATGAAAGATGAGGGCAGGAAAGGGTATAATTTTAAAATTTTCAACAAAAACACATCTAGATTTTTAGAAAAATAGTATATATTTTTCAATTAAGTAAAACAAAGAACTCTCACTTCTTATTTCACCTGTCACATTTCCCATCAAAAGTTTCACCAGGCGTCTGCATAATGGAGAAGTCCTCGGAAACCAGACTATCTTCCTGCCAGTACAGTAACTTCAATATTTCTTCCAAGTCAACTACAGGAGCAACTTGAATAGTATAGAAAGTTGATGGCATTGAAATAACAATAAGCAAAAATCAATATTGTGACCTCATCACGAGGAGAATCAGGATCCTGGCTCCCAAGACAATCCTGAAACTCCTCACTAGACTGATGCTTCTTCTCAATGCATATAGCCAGCTGCAGAGCCAACAAAAAATCTGACATTAGTTTCCCTTTTTTTTTATGTAGTGACAGCAGCTTCCATGTACAACATGCACCAATTTGAAGACAAGGAGAGGTGGGGACTCCTCCGTTGTACCAATACAAAGGATCACTCCAATGTACAAGTATACCCCCACAAGAGCCCAAGAGCCAATCCCATCCAAGACCATGCATGTATGGCCAACTTAGTGTTCTATAATTTTTTTTCTTCTTTTAACAAGAAACAACTTTTCATTGACATATGAAAAGGAAAAAAATTCAAGGATACAAACTCCCAAGTGAGTGAAATAAAAAAGAAACAATACGAACAAAGAGAAGTTCAACAAGCAGCATTACAACTAAAGATAAGAAAAAAGAATAATATAGGCCAAGGACCACAACAGGATCAAAAAGAGATAAAGGTACCCCAGCTTAGTATTTTATAATTACAAATTAGGATGCACTTGAGGGGATGCCGAAAAATAGTCCGAACAGATAACAAAATAAGTTATGGAATGATCAAAAGTTCTTATCAAAGTTTAGTTCCTTTTAAATCAACTAATTTTTTTTAGAAGTTCAATTTTACAGCTATTTTTAGTTCTATTATAAGTCTTGAGCACCTTGAAATCCTGATTGTAATTAAATTCAAATGAGATTTGAAGTCCTAGTCAAGTTCTAGATGACATTAAGTTCTTTTTTCTCTTTAAATGCAACTGCTGTAAAATTTTTCCAGCAACCATTATGAATAGTAAGCTATAACTTAATCAATTTACAACAGATATTTTCTGCATTGAGGCTTGTTGGATTCCAGTTTTAAAATCCTGGGCAAATTCTTACATGTGGTAGCAGATTGTCCAGTTTTTCTTATATTTCTTTTTATGTCCTGTTGTTTTACCTTAAAAACAGTAGCCAGGAATCGAAATTGAAACTATAACTGCACAAAACCTCATTAAAATTTCCAGAACTTTCAAACTAAATATCAGACACTAATCTCAATAGATTACCCAACTCTGTCCTGCATGAACGTATACAAGAAACAACATATAGCTAGAGTCATGCTACCACCCACAGAGATGATGTCACCTGAGATGGCTTAACACATCCTTCTAAGGAGTCACATTCGCAAATAACAAAGTTACATGCAAGTTGCAAAAACATGCTATGTTGTAAAATAGTGCATGGAAAAAGTTCCTAAAATAAGTCTTCAGAAGGTGAAATTAATAATTACCATCTGCAGTTTTTGGTTAACTAAACAAGTAGAAAGGTCAATTGAACTGCTAATTGGCATTCGCGGCAAGGGCTGTACCTCCTCCCAACACCACCTGACTTCTCTAACAAACTCAACCCACAGCGTAGCTATTGCTGTAAATTCATTACAGAGGTGCATATGTAACAAGAAAACAATGAAATCAATATACTGAAGAAACATATCAACAACTGAATGCGCGAGAAGTGATTCTCCTATCCACTACATTTTACGCGAACTTTTATCAATATCCAAATAAAGGGAGCCAGTATGTCAATCATACCACGTATGTTGCAGTTTCCAAACCATAGAACCTGTAAACAAAACCGTGTGAAAAGAGAATCAAGTGGTGCAGCTTTAATTGCTTGAGAAGTCCTATTCTCACCCTTGGAAGGGGATTTTTTTCCTGCACATGGATACGTGATGATTATTTATCATACGCCATTACTGTTAAGCATCAACTTGAATCCTCCTAATCGTCTTAAGATGTTCTTAGACGCATAGCTCAGTAAAGTAAATGGTAATGTATCTCCATTGCAGCCCCCAAATGGCAAAATACACTGAACACTGATAAATGAGCTGCAAACTATTTGAGAAAATTCTAAATTCACTCCTTTTGGATTTTGTAACTTTGAACATTTTCTTTCTTTTCATTTATCGATGAAAATTTTGTTTCTTGTTCAAAAATACTATTCGAGAAAATTCTAAATGACTGTTATAAAAGGGGCAGATGAATATCACTGACCACTAGTGCCATAAACGGCTACAGGGTATCTGAAAGATGCAATTGGTTAAGATTTTCATGGATGCTGTGATGTGTGATGAGCATATTCATGCATTGGACATCACAAAAACAGACCTAATATCCTAACGGGGAGAAGGCAGTTCAATACCTTCATGAAAGATTTCTTTGAGCACACGATCAATAACTGTGGGTGGAGGTAGTACTGTAGAAGACTTCAAATTATCGGAGCCTGGGTTCTCAACTGCCAAACCAGAAAGAGAAGAGCAGTGAACGTATTTTAAAACTAAATATTTACATGTAAATGGATGGTTAAGAAGAATACTTACTTGAGACGAAATCTTCTATAAATTGTGCTTGGAAGGACACATCTAACGCATCAATTAGAAGATACAACTGAGAAGCAAATCCAACTATGTTTCCCATGGTGCTATCAGTTCTAAGTATCATGGGGAAAAAAACAAAATATTTCTAGACTAAGTATAACTCCAAGATAACAATAAAAATTATAAGAGTCATCACATACGATTTACGCCATCAGATGAAACTTTATATATCAGATTCTTGATCAAATTTTCATTCATTTAGGATTAGTAACTGGGTGCAACATAGACAATGTAGGTGAATAATCGATACTCACGAGTTAAACAAGGAAACATCAGAATATACCAATAGGATAGTGATGAACCATATAAAAGCTTCATATTTGAATTAATGTATAACAAAATGTAGTCGATCATTAACAATAAAATGATACTAAACGTTTTGCAAAAGCTAGCATGTAATGAGAAAAATGTCATGCACAACATATGTATAATTCATCATTTAAAATAAATGAGTAGTTTTTCTGCCATGACTGATCGTTTCGAATTCTTAGTTGAGGCAATTGCCTACCTCTATGAAACCCTTGGTATCCTAGGAAAGTTAATATATTAGCACCAAATACCCTTTGCGGAAAAAAGTTGGACAATGTAGCCTCCAATGATTTTTCCATAAAAAAAGTTCCTCGTGTCTAGCAACAGTTTGTAACACCCAAGTGTTTTAATATTTTAACATAAAATAAAAGGGTTTGGAAGTTGGAACCTTTTGGGTTTTTCTCGTGCATTTCTAATCGTGCAGTCTTTTTTTTCTAAGAAACAACTGAATATATTAACAAAAGGGCCAAAGAACAGCCTAGGGGCCAGGGTAGAGAACCCTGCCCAAGAGGAAATTACATGATCAATCATTGATAATCATGAGGATGCTATAATTACAAAAGATTTTCTTGTGGTTTGAGCATTACCAAGAGGGAGTATGTTGTACACTACTCCAAAAAGAATCTCTATTTGTCATCCTATCTTCAAAAATTCTCTTATTTTTCTCTTTCCAAATGAGCCACCATATGGCTCTCACGGCACAGCCCCATAGAATTTTATCTTTACCTTTAAATAAGACTCCCTCAAGGAACTCCAAAAGCCATTGATCCACTCTCTGGAAAGCAACACACCACTGACCACACCAAAAGTATCAAAGGGCGAAAACCATGCTGATTGAGCAAATGGGCAGAAGAGAAAAAGATGGTCTAAA
>NW_019104559.1:995315-1016237 GCF_001995035.1 Momordica charantia | reverse complement strand
TGGCAAGAGGAATTTCTTTGGCCCATGGGTCTTCCCATAAATGTATCCACTGACCATTTTTTTGAACAAGAATCAAACTTTTCATTGATGAATGAAAAGGAACATAAAATGTTCAAAGATACAAACTCTCAAGGGAGTGAAAAAACAAAAAATACAAAAATACAATCCAGAATAACAAAAATATAAAGGCAGAGTATCAGTACATATCTAAATAGGAAAAGTAAAGCCCCCCATTGCCCCCAATTAGCATATATCATGTAGGGAGAATAATGAGCAAAAAGATTGGACGCTTTAAACTTAGCCAAGTTGAAACACTCCACTGAAGGTCTTCTTTTTTCCTCAAAAATCTTTTTGGTTTCTCTCAAACCAAAGCTCCGAGATGAGAACTTTGACACCATTTACCCAAAGAAGGCTCGCTTTAGGAGATAAAAAGGGACTGAACATCAACTGAGTAACAATCTTTGATACAATCCACATCCAATACCCAAGATATATTGAACATATGGAGCAAGGAGAGCCAACAATCTGTTGCATATGTTCAAGAAAATAAGTGGATAAATGTATCCACTGACCGTTTGCAGCTTGAGCTCAATAATTTGTCTCTGTTTTTTGTCAACTTCCACCCAAGGTGGCAAGGTCTGTCTTTTGCACTCCCTTTTGCGCATTTTGCAAACCACCCATTCTTCTCAAGGTAGTAGATGGCCACTATCACCTTTCTCCAAATCCTATTTTCTTCGAGAGGAAACCTCAAAGCCATTTTAAGAGAAGGGTTGTGTTCCTTTGCGATAGAGATCCCAAACCTAATCCCGCACGGCAAATAGGGAGAGAAGACCAACTCCATTTGACCAAATTGCTGCCTTCAGAATTTGACCCTCCATTCCAAATAGAATTTCTTATCATCTTTTGCAATGGTTGAATCACATTGGCCAGGGCTTTTAAAAGGGAGAAGTACATGGGAATGTTGTTTAGGGCAGCTTGCACAAGAGCTAGTCTTCCTCATTTGGAAATAAGGAGGCCTTTTCACTTGTCCAACTTGCTTCTGATTTTGTCAATCACCGGGTTCCCAAAAAGAAAGAGCTTTTTGATTGCCACCAAGGGGGAATCCAAGATAGTTAAAAGGGAGAGCTTCCACTTTACAACCTAGTGAAAGAGCCCAAGACTTAACCTCACTTTGGTAGTCGAAAAAGATTTTTGTGCAGATAATCAAAGTTTTTTTAAATTTTTTGAAGATGTTGGTCTTATCCCAGTTCCATTCACTTAATTGGTAGGCTTTAATTATGGGCAACAGGTTTTTGGTTGGTTCCGCTTTGCAGCAGTTTTGAGGGTTGAGATATTATCGCTTTTGTGTCTTCTCTTGGTGGAGGGAGGTTTCAGTTTTAAGTGATTATTTTGGTTTCCTACTCGGTATTCAGTCCTTTTGAGTTGGCGAGCTTTATTGATAACAGTTTTCAGCATCTGTTCTTGGACTTCAGATCTCATCTTTTTCATAGGTTTTTGGTTTCTATGTTCCATTTGTTTTTTCTTTTTCTCTTTTCGCTTCCTTTGGGAGCTTGTATCCTTGAACTTTTTTCTTCATTTTCATATTATCAATGAAAAGTTTGTTTCTTGTTAAGGAAAAAAAACCAATAAGGGAGGTTTTGGAGGCATTCACAGACAAACTTGACCCGGACAAAACAGATTCAAAATGTCCCAACACGTTTTTAGCTAATCATAGTTGGGCAGAAAATTAAAACGTCGTCGGCATACTGCAAATGGGTAACCTAATCACGCCTAGTCAAATGGTAGAAAGACTTATCTCATTGTTCCTTCAAGCAAAAATAGGAAAGTATGGTTTTGTTCTCACCTTTTCAGAGATTACCCCATGGTCAATCTGAAAGGACTGAAGCATTCCATTCTCTGGAGTTAAATGTGAAGGAAAAGGTTCTGAAGAATGTGAAGCTTTTAATGCGAAGAAAAAGGAAGACTTAGTTGTTGTTAAAACAAAGTATTTTCCTTAAGCGAAGGCCCCGGTATCAATCGTGTTGTTGAGGTAGTAGGGGCCAACATGGGTTTTGATCCTTCTGATGTCAACTACTTACTAGGGTAAGCAACCTAGGGTGGCTTGTGGTGCTGCATACAAAATTCCCAGAGATTATACCATGGTGGTTTCTAGGGTATATTTTTACTTTGATTAGAACAAAATTTAAAATTCCATTTAGGTACGTGTGAGAGTGGTGGACGGTATGGCTGGAAGAAAAAATGACCAGCTTCTCATCTTTTATTTTCGAGGATGCCTGATTTTTTACTCCTTTAATCACACAAAATTTGTTATACGTGGAGTGTTATTATGACTTCAGAAGCAGTTTTTGAATGGAACATTAGCCTCTTAAAGTTTTGTGTTATTGATATTAATTTTTCTAAATAGGAGGTTGGTTTAATGATTGGTGGTGGAGCTCAGGAAAATTGGTCTACCAATTTTGTTAATATTCAAAAATCTGCCTGCAAGAGTTGACCAAGCCATTATTTATAAGCTTTGGTGCTTCATGTACAATATAAAGTTATTAACAATAAACAATAAAACCAACCAAAAGTAATACAAAATAAAAACCTACTAGCTAACCCAACTATCAATATCTATCTAACTAACTAAAGCTAATAATAATACAAATAATTATAAATTACAAAACATTTATCAAGTAGAAAGGTTTTGTTTAGTGTGGGGATTGGTAGTTCAATTACTTCCTTAACACAGAAACCCCAAATCTAAAGCTTTTTTGGATCCTTTGGTTGAGAAAATCTCCAGTTATCTTCGTAAGTGGAAGGGCTTTCCTTTGCCTAAAGGAGAAGGGTCACTCTACTGCAATCAACCTCTAAACATTCATGCCTAGTACCTTTTTGTGTTCAGAATCCCTTGTAGCATGGCTAATAAATGATAAAATCTTTATAAAGTTCCACCCGACTTGGTGGAATATGATGAACATTCATAAGTGTGGCGGATGGCTAGGCGTTAGCAATTTGAGGAAAAGAAATGAAGTTGTGCTTTCTTTAGAGAGACATTTGTGGCATAACATATTGCAGTAAGGTAGGGTTGTCTTCTGGAGGATAGAATTCAGATCCCCTGGAAGTCAACTATTTCAGTGTTAACAATCTGTTAAAAGGACAAATTCAGGTTGCCCCTGGAAATGAGTCTCTTCAAATTATGGAAGGACCCACCAGTGATCTGTAATCCTAAACCGTTTGTTGTGTGTAATAAGACATATCAGGGTGTAGCTGAGTGTTGGAATGACTTTTAAGGATTTTTGGTCTCTACATCCTCATTAATTTGACTGATCCTGAAGTAGAATGAACTTTTGATGGAGAATTTGGAAAAGTGCAAGTATCTAATCAACCAGATTCCAGGATCCAATTTTATGACTCTTCTTGGTTGCTATCTTCTTCTTTGTCACCCAAGGAGTTAACTACAATGGAGAATGTTATTTCTTCAAATTTATGTTACTTTATTATTTTTTTTAACAAGAAACAACTTTTCATTGATATATGAAAAGGAGAAAAGTTCAAGAATACATACTCCAAAAGGAGTGAAAGAAAAAGAGAAAAAAAAACGAAACAAACAAAAGAAAATTTCTAACAAAGTGCATTACAACCATAGATAAGAAGGAAAGCAATATATGCGTAGGCAAAATAGACTTGAATGCTTTTTCAGGCAAGGTCAAGATCAGAAATAACTCCAACACTCTGAAAAGGTACCAAAGCTCCTAAAGATGCAACAAAAACTGATCAATAACCCAATCAAGGACCGCACTCTTCTTCAGACTCACTCTCATAAATCAAGTATTTGTATTTCACAAGATATTTGAAACATACATATAGGGGGGAAAATTTTTTAAAGGTTTTTTTTTTTTTTGGAGTTTGGTACTTAGGAGGGGTCTGAATAGTTTTTCTAGAATTCCAAGCAAGAAACCATAGTATCCTCTCCTTCATCAGAATTAATGTTGATGTGTAGAAACAGTTGAGCAGTCTTCGACTCTTCAACTGCCTCGAAAACCTACAATTTTCGAGAGGTTTGCAGTGCACTTTCGTTTTGGCCGAACCATTTCCTAGAATGATCACTGGGTTTCTACACCATATTTCTTGCAGCCTGAGGAAAGGCCAAATTACTTGCTTAAATGTTGTTTTAATGGCCTTGTGGGAAGTTTTGCTCAAGAGGAAATGGAATAAAAGAACCTTCCATGCGGGTGGATCTTCCCTCCTCGAGTTTGGGATAGTAATTTTTTGTGGCTTCTCGTCGTAGTAGTTGTATAGTTCCTCTTGTAAATCCCCTTGGATTATTCTTTAGTATTTTTCATTCATTCTACAAAACCTGTTTTCATTGGAAAAAAAAAAAGGAGGAACTAAACTCTAGTATTGTCACACATTTGCATCATGATATATAAACATAAAAATGAGAATGTCACAAAATAGGAGCTCCTCTCTACTTGTCAAGAGCTAAGATTTTTTCTTTTCCATATGTTGTCAAGCTTTCAAAATAACGGTGTACCTTACAAGTATGTTTATAAGCAGAGTGTTCATGGTTTTACAAAATGGAACTTTATATATCCAACCAAACATTGCACTCCTTACATATTTGGTGATAGAATTGGAAACAAAATCCATTTCTTAGCTTCATGAGGAGAAGAATTTTCCAATTCAGCCATTTCCAAGGAGCTCTCAACCATCTTCTCTGACCATGAGGCAATCAATTCAAATCCTGTGCACATCCAAGAGCTATTATCCTCCACATTAAATGCGACCGTTTAACATTATTCTCTCATTTCCTTTTATTTCTGCCTAATGAGGGGAGATTTATCAACTTGTAATATTGAACATTTATTCTCGTAAAACTTCAAATAAATTAAACAAAATAGAAGGGAGTGTGAAATCCCTTTTATTAGGTATTCTAAACTCTGTTCACTGTTTAAGAAGTAATACGGTTAGCATATTAGAGGTAATTTTATCAGGTGATCATCTATACACAAACCTCAAATGGTAAAGAGAGTTGATATCTTGAAATATTTTCACCTTTCACAGGATCTTCCGAGGAATACCACTCGCTCCATGGGCAGTCATCGTCCCATTGCACTTTACCACGAGTACCAACAGCACTTTCATGCTCTGATTCTGTCATCTCAGCATCAGCTCTGGGGATGTTATCATCATCAGACAGGAGGACTCTGAAGGTAAGCTTCATAGTAAAATTGACTTTGAAGAGATTCATAGAAATGTCCACTGAGGAGTAGGCCTTCAAAAAGAGCAAAATCATATTGTTTGGGAAAATTTAAAATTGCATCAAGAACTCTAGTTTCTAAGGAGCAACTGGCAAAAGAAAAATATGAAGAAAACGTAAATATTTCCAAGAATGAATATTTTGATATAACTAATTACAGGAGGTTACATGGAAAAATGGATACATACACCTCTCATCATGATTCACTTTTACTTCATAGGAGAAAAAAATAAGATAGGAATAATTTATAAGTTGTAATACTTGAGGCATGACTATAAAACCAGATTTGGTTGGTTAAGTCCAAAATCTATGTTATACCTTAACTATCTCTTATTCATGCTTTTATTGAGTTAATGCATAGGCAGTAAAAGATATAAGTATAACCAAGAAGAACTATTAGCAAAGAAAAAAATAAAGAAATATGCGAAGAAAATGAGGAGGTGCAATAGTAAAATTTGAGAACTAAAGTAATAGTTCAAGAAAAATAGCAAAAAACACAAGCATCCATAGAACTTACAAACTTTGATACAAACAACTCATATAATCCTTCCAGATGCATAAGTTTTATTGGCACTTGGGTACCGATGCGATCTGCTTCAAATCTCCTAGTAAAAGTTGTTCCCATATTTTGGATACCGATATATGCTTTTCGAGATGGATCATGCACCGGTACAAAAGCTGGCCAAAAACTGCAGAGTGGACATAAACAAGAAATAGGTATTATTTAAGACACTCTAGAAATTAGCATGGTTATCCATTAACAAAATATCACAGGCTCATGTTAAGAGCAGGAAAAACAATAGGAAACAAACTGCAGCCATAAATTACTACAAGATTGTAATCTTAAGCGTTTATTAATCTACTGGATCATAAGAAGTTATTTTTTTTTCCAACACTTCACCAAGAGTTCTGCAAAAAAGAACATCAGAACTCCACCTGGAACAGTTTGTCAAAGCAATGGCAACTGCACTTAAAAGCTTGCTGGCCTCAGGTGAATCAAGAATCACACCACTGATACTTTGAGGAGCAATCACCTGGTGATATATGCATAAAATATCTATTAAGAAAAGTGAACTCGTTAATATTTCATACAAATTGCTAGATGTGAATTCAGACGTACCAAAAACTCTTGTACCCCAAAGCATAACTGTAATTCATGCAAGCTTAATTCCCAGTCGACGAGTTTGCCTGTCAAGTAGAAATCAAAAATCCATAACGATGGCTCTTCCATACATGAAACTTAACTTAAAAACTTTACAGAGAAATTCCCTAGTACCGTGATTGCTATTTCCAAAGTAGTATTCCATGGAATAGTTTTTATTATCACACTTTAGATCGTATTTAACCTTATATAGGTTAGTTGAGATTTCTAACTGGGTTGCACCCTTTTCCTGCAGACAAGTAGTACAAATAGAATGAAACTATTAAAAATAAAAATGATAAATAATTTTTTTATAATTAAAAAAAATACAGGAGAAAATAGCATGCAGTTATCGTATAGTACAAGAAGTGCCGGACGCGCGGTAAGAATAGCACACAAAATGCAACATGGTGGACAGAAATCTCATGAAAACTCATTTGAATACTCTGTTATATTATATTAACCATCATAATGAACAACAAAGTTAAGGGAGGAAAAAAAAAAGAATAACCTCCCGACTAGAACTAGGTTACCTTACACTTTCATTTGATTTCCTATTTTAAAAATTTATTTAAAAATTAAGAAAACCCTTCCATCTAAGGTGCAAAGAAGAAATTAAAGATGTACAGAATAATTATAATAATAACAAAATATGTATCCTAGGTGGCAAGAAAAAGAAGTGAAGCTTTTAAGCACGTTCAAGGAAGAACATTCTCTCCACCCCCAAATTCCCAATATCAAGATCCCCTAACCTGACCCGTCTGCAGGAAATTGAAACGTATTCTAGTATAATAATTTCAGAAAGATTGAAGATGGTGGAAATGCAAGTCCTATAGACGAAAATTACTTACCAACAAATTATTTGGACCATCAGCCATCCATTGTCGACAAACTGCCTCTATTTCAGAAATGAATCTTAAGAGAAGGTAAACATGAATTAGAACAAGTTCGAACCAATACACTTAAAAAGTGAGGTAAATTAAATCAATATCCTCTACTTTTATTTTGCAACTCGATATGTTATCCCATTGAGAAATTGTCCTCTATTGAAGCCAAGCTCTCTTGATAAGCAAAAAAAAAAGTCTTCAGTTCAAGTTGAAGGAGAGTTTACTCAAAAAGTTGAAAGAGCTTTAGTGCAGAGACCAGAAAGCTTCTACTTGTACATTTTTCCATAACCGAAATAGAAAAAAGTCTCAGCGATTTTAAAGTTCGGCTTATTTCCATCCGGACTTAAAACCTAATGAGCGGATAAACTCGATTCATTAAGATGTTAGAGAAGGTACCTTTCCCAAGACGACGCAATAGTAAAATCATCGAAGTGCTCAACCTGAACCAATGCCAAATCAACGGCTCAAATTCGACGTCAGTACATTCCTAAAGATAGTGACAAACTCCGGAGCGCCTCAAAAAAAATAATAATCGAAATACCGAAGCCAAATTGCCATGATCAAAAGCTATTGAGCGTGAAGAAAATTAAGCAGGAGCGTGTGGAGGCAATTTACGGAGTTTGATAGTGAAAAAGTTGGTGCAATAGAAGTTTACAGAGGAAGAGTAGAGAAAGAGATACCTCCTCGTCTTCCAGGGCTTCATCCTCTCCATTAGATTCAATATTGGTGGAGGACGCCATTAGAGATCTGACGAAGTAAAGCGCGGCTCAAATCATGCAAATTATATCAATGAATGCAGGATTTGTATGGATTTCTCATGCTTTGTTGCAATACGCCATTAAAGGTATGCTTCAGCTGAAAGAAGAGAATCTTCAGATAACCTCTCCCCTCGCCTCAAGCTTTTAGGAGAAACGAAAAGAAAATAAAATAAAATATGTATCTTTCTTAATCATCTAACTGCTTTCAAAATCATTGAATCTGCAGCTCCCTCGGTTTGGTCCTTGGATTGGACATATTTTTCAGGTAATTTCTTTTTTTTTTCTCTCTCTCTTTTTATTTTCTTTTGTTTTCCTTTTGTAAAATACTATTTGCTTTCCGCTTTGTTTCATTTTGTTACTGGATTTTCAGCTTAGCTTTTGTTTTTTTTTTTTTGCTTTCTAATTTTTTTATTTTAATTTTTTTACTTTCTAACTTTAGTTTATTTTTATTTTTATCTTCGTGTGCTTGATCATTTTAATTTCTATTTATAAAATTTTACGATAATTTCTACACATACGGAAGCCGTTTAATAGAAAGTTATTATTATATTTTAATAAATATATTAAGTAGTATCGTGTTAAAATTGTGATATAAAAAATGAGATTAAAAATATATTTAATAGATCAAAATTGTCACTTTTAAAAATAAAGGGAACAAAACGAACATTTTAAAAATATAATTACTAAAACGAACAAAAGTTAAAAATACAGAGACAAAATGAAAATTTTGAAAGTATATGAACCAAAATAAATTGAAGTTCAAAGTATAAAGATCAAAATAATATTTTAACATCATTTTTAGCAAATTTCAGGTCATTTGTTAATTTAATTTTCTGATTTATTTTTAACATAATATTATTTTGGTTTATTTGATTTTCTCGTTTATTTTGTTCAGATTTTAGACACCTATATCTAACTCATGAGTTCGAATCCCCACCCCACGATGTTATACTAAAAAATGAAAATAAAATTATATTTATGATTTAAATTTCTTCGATTATGTGTTTACTACTAGATTTTAATTGTAATATATTTGTAAGCTAACATGGTAACCTACTAATTGCTTGCTTAATCTAAAATATTAGTAATTAATTTAGAGGAAGTTAAAAAATAGTACCAAAAAAATATGTACTTGTATATATCAGGTTTAATATTTGGACAAAAATACATAAATTTTAAACAAGTAACGTTTACGGCATTTAAAAAGAACAAAAACAAAATAATGATATTTTTATAAATACATGTTTATTTTATGTCCTTTTTCCTCCATTTAACACGTATTTTATGAATTTTATATAATTATTTGTCTACCCATATAATTTATAATATTATGTTTCACGTATTTTAATTTTAACAAAAAATCAAATTAGTTTATAATATGAAAATAATGTATAAAGGTGATTTAAACCTGTAGGAAGAGTCGGACCCGGTATGCCAACACCTCAGTGAGAGACATCTTATTTCATTAATAGATGATTCTATGTTTTCATAGTTAAAATAATAAAATCTGAACAATAAGATGGGCATGAGGTCAAAATATAAACATTTCACTACCACATTGGATATGGGATAGAAATTCGAATATCTACCTAGAAACTCGAACATCTACATTTTAAGATAGATGTATAATCGATTTTGGACATCTAAACAATTAACACAGAGTGCCACAATAAAAATCCAATATTTTTCACATGTTTATAACGTCTAGATACTTATAACTCCTTAGAGAAAAAGATACAAATAATGAAAATAAGAGTTCTTTTTTTTTAAATGTTTATAAAGTAGAGTAGTGAAATAAATAGTCAAAATCACTCTCATTCTAAATTTAGGGAATATTTCCTTTTGGACATAAAAGGAATCTACAAACACTATGAATAATCACCCAAAAAAGAGAACGATAGTCTCGTCTCAAATAATATAGTACATATAAGCACCCAAGATCCAGAACTCCTGAAGAAAAATATTATTGAATGAGGGTGTCACAATGTGACTGTCTCATATTGACGGTTGGATACAGATTCAAAAATCTTTAGACCTTAATAACCATTACCTACAACAAAATTTGTAAAGCTTAAAATAGCTATTCACAAACTTTTAGAATTAGCATATGAGCAAGAGTTGCCATAGAGTTATTAAAAGACATGCACCAAATGTTCTCATTGTAAGCTTATTGTTTAGTAAGCACAAAAACAAGAATACAAAGATTTATGTTGAAAAACTACTCGATATAAAGGAAGAAAATCATTCGACATGCAACGCCGTAAAACTTTTACTATCACTCCAAAAGATTACACATTTTTACAGGTTGGAAATTAAAGTTGTTGGACCAATTCTTCATAATTTGTTCATCTTAGCTTTAGACCTAATCCTTCATATAATTAAACTTGTTTGACTGTGCAATGAAATATCTGTTTTAGAAAAACCAAAAATAATAATAATAATAATAATAAGAAAGAAGAAGAGAAAAATAGTTACAATTTTAATGGGAAATATACCATGCCAGTTTGTTAATCTAGTTACAGATTTTGAAGTATATTTAAATGTATTTTAACAATTTTCTCCTTAAAGTTCTCAATTCAATTTCTCATATTCAACCAGTAACCAGTCAACTGGCTTTAGTTGGGCTTTTACATTCCTGGTCGGCCCAATTGGTTTGAGGTGGGCTCGGAAACTTGACGAAGCCCAGGTGTTGGCATCCATTTGTACTCGACCATTTTATGATGGGCTGCTAAGTTGAACCGGCCCGGCCCATTTCCTCCCCCCGTTCTCTCTCCGTTGTCTGCTGCAGCCCAAGAAGCACATTAAAAAAAAAAAAAAATATCATAATGGAAAAGAAGAACAAGTAATATAGCAAAAATAGTTTTTTTCTTTACATTATAATAAAAATAATTTATCATGTTTATTGCCACTCACATTTATTTCACATTTAAAATAAAAGGTAGAAATTTGTACCTCTTATCTATAATCAAGGTTACTAAGACTTTGACTAAGATCATGGATCTCACATAATAAGATTACAAATTATTTTGGAACCAAATATTTATTTTCTGTGTGAAAGAGAGATTAATTACATGGACTATTTTTCTCCTTGTAGAAGAATTTCATACCATAGCATAAATTTAATATTTAAAAATAATGTCACAAACTTTACACTTTCTTCGAATATGAGGTACGTAATTAAGTGTCTGACAACCATCTTGCAAAAAAAAAAAGGTGTATGACAATTAAGTAGCATAATTTTCTAAAGTATAAAATCCCTATCCATTTGATCTTTTAAGTAAGTATTTAACTTAGTGAAAGTAAATTCTAGACATTTTGATTTCAATACACTTAATTTATCCTTCAGTGGGTGGTACGTTTGAAAGATTTTTTTTAGTACAACATGTGGAGTGGGGGATCGAATTCACAATCTCGTGGTTGGAGATATATGTTAATTACTACTAAGCTATGCTCGTTTTGACTGAAAGACCTCTTTTTCAATTTTGAATGAGGGGGTTAAATTATTAACTAAGTTTAGCCCTACAAGTAATTGTTTAGTCTCTAAAGGTGTGTTTATTTGGTGATTTGAAAACAAAAATTTGAAAATAAGATAGTTGAATGAAAAACAGTGTTGTATTCTATATTTTCAATGTTTTTAAATGTGTGTTTGGTACTATATTTGAAAACGAGTACCAACCAGATATATACTTAGATTCAATCTAAAATATTTTAATTTATTAATATAAATGTTATAAATTTTGTATAATTATTATTTTACAGTATATATAGTTTATAACATTAAAAAATATATTTATCAAAATATTTATATGTTTTAATGTAATTCAACATTTCAAAAGTTTTAAATTTAAAATTTGAAGACACTCAAAACATTCCAAACAAATTTGCTAGACAATATTCACTAAATCTAGTTAATCTTTTTTTATTATCCAAGAGTCAGCTGCTTTTGGCCTTTATGCCCCTATATGTGGAGGATATGCGCACTACTGTCCTATATCCATACATACACAAGGGGTCATTGTTTGGTGGAGTTGCATTCCGACCATGTGAAAGACCTCAAGGATATTCGTTGAGGCCCCAAGCCAGATGTGTATAAGAGACAGGTGTTTCTTGAGGTTGCATCTCCTTGAATTTTTGTATTTTAAAAAGTTTTGGATCAGTTCCTCGACGTACTAAATCTTTTAACTTTATGTGTCTAATAAACTTCTAATTCTTGATCCTGTCAATTTAAAATTCAGTATTTAATAAACTTCTATTCTTGATCCCGTCAATTTAATATACCAATGTCAGGTAACCATCGTGGGTGATTCATTGGTCTAAAGGGGCTAGAGTTTAATTAAGAGGGAATGAGTTCAAACTCCATGATGGTCACCTACTTTATAAATTAGTAATTCCTATGTGTTTCCCAACACCAAATGTTATAGAGTCAGGCGGTTGTCCCGTGAGACTAGTCAAAGGTGGCGTAAGCTGACTCGGACACTCACGAATAAATATATATATATATATATATATACATACACACCTATGTCAGATGTATCATTTAAGATAAATTGAGTGATACATGATGATTCAGAGTTTTTTAGGACGGTTGAGAGTGTGATCGAAGTGTCAACAATAAATTGACAGAGCTCGGGAGGCTAAGGTATTAGAATCTAAAGCTCGAAGAACCTATTAGAAACTTTTTAAAGCGGAAAATAGAGAAATAGAATTACCTTGGTTGGGATGGAGAGAGACCATGTTGTGGAAGTGAGATGGATGGAGATCATCAGGATATTGGTGCAGTTGGAAAGCAGTTTCCCAGCCGGCGGTGGCTTCATTTTGCTGCTTCAAGTGGAGTTCCCTCAGCCTGTTCACTTCAGCTCTGTTCTCTTCAATCTCAGCTGCACACTCCAAAAACATATTGAATCCAAACCCTAATTAACCTCAAAACCCTAAATCCACAAACCAATTATTTTACTCCAAATCTTCTATATAATTCTAATACAATCTCTCAACTTTTGCTGTTGCTAATATAGATTCTTAAACTTTCAATTTTGTATCTAATTATAGGTGTCTGATGCTTATTTGACATGTTTTTTTAAATCAACGAATTTATTAGACTTAATATATATATATATATATATATATATATATATTTTGATATCCGTGAGTGTTCGAGCTGCCAGTTTATGAACACTTCGACCAATCTCACGGGTCAATCATCTGACCCTACAATATTTAGTGCCATGAAACATATAGGAATTATTAATTTCTAAAGTAGGTGACCATCATCGAATTTGTGTCTCTAGTAGAATCTTAAACTTTCAATTTTGTGTCTGATATGTCTTTGTATTTTTAAAATTGTCAAATAGGTCAAATAATATATAGACACAAAATTAAAAGTTTAGAATTTATTAAACACAAAAAATTGAAAGATTAGGGATTCACGGGATTTATTAGACTAAACTTGGAATTTAAAATGTATGAAACTTAGGCCATTTTAATTAATTAGTTAAATTCAAACAAATGGATATTCAAAACGTCACCGTCTCTCAACAGCTTGTTCCTTGAGCAACTCAATATCTTCTGGTTCAACCTCTTTTGCTCCATCTGCAACACATGCTGCTGGTTCCTGTACAGTTCCACTTGAGGAGATAGAACAGCTATGTGTGCCTGTATTTTATTTTTATTTTTTTTATCATGTCAATATATTCTATCAATATTTGGAAAAAATTAAATTACTTTGAGTGAAAACGCTTCTTCTATAAACACTTTTGAAAGAAGCACGTTCGTGAAAGTTTTGAAAAGTATTAAACGTGTGAGAAGTACTTTTCAATACTCTTTCAAATGACATTTCAAACCCGGGAAGAAGTAGACGAATGTCAAAAATTTTGAAAATATTAGAAATGTGTCGTGGGATGAATTTACTTTTAGGTTTAAATACATTTCTATATTGATATATCAATTGATCGCCTTTAATTTTATTTCGATTGTCGTATCTTGTTTTGATCTAAACTTTCATAAAAGCTCTCGAATTAATGGTTCTTACCAGCAAAATTTCGAAAGTTAATGAGCCTAAACTTAATATTATTACGAGATCCGATGCATAATTTGAGTCTCAAAAGGCAAGTCGATTATCACTATATGCACTATATAACTATTTAACGGTTAAAGATTATTGACATCATTTTTAGCTAGGAAATGGAAATAAAAACATCTTAACCGATGGAAAATGATAAAATTAATGAGGTTTGAAATTTAAGAAACCAAAATCTATAGCATCTAAACCTTTAAGGTAAGAATAAACCATTGATGAATGTGTATAACTTATTTAATAACAACAATTAATTAAATTTTCTATTTATTAATATTCATAGTTTCATCTCAAAACTAATTGGTAATAAGAGCAATATTGTTAGGTTTCTTTATCTTTCCAATGTGATATCCTTAATACTATTTATGGTGAATTCAAAATTAGTTTTCATAATTTTTTCCTAAGATAATATTTCAAATATCAAACACTTTCCATATGTTTAAAAGCTTAACATTTCCATCGACATTGCAAACTGGGTAGAAAAAAAATATAAAAATTTCACATTTAATTTCTTTAGTATAACTAATTGAAGAGATCGACCGTAGCAACAATTTTTTTTTTTGAGAAAAAAAATCATTTGATTCAAGAGAGATGTATGTGAGATGAAAGCAAAACTATGAAAGCATACCTCCAAAGCCTTAAGCTTCCTTTCCATATCCGCTACATATTGAACCTTTTTCAGTCTGGATTTTTGAGCTGAGACACGATTCGACATTATTCTACAAAACAAAAAAAAAAAAATCCTAAATCAAAAGAAGAACCGAAAAGAAAAAATTATTAGGCAGGAAAAAGGGTTCAATTGTACCGTTCAACTCAAATTTGCTTTCTCGTTTGATAATCATTTCAGTTTTAGTTTTTTGTTTTAAAAAATTGTGTTTGTTTGTGTACAATTTTATTAGTAAGTTTTCATCCCTTTAAAAACATATTTCAATTCTAGCTAAATTTTAAGAAATAGAAAACTAAGATTTTGAAAACTATTCTTTTTTCTCCTTCAAAACTTGACCTAAGTTTTAAAAATGTTTATAAAAACTATAAAACAAAGTAACCCGCTTGATTTTTAAAAAAAGAAACGAAATAATTCTCAAACGAAATCTAAACTTTTGAAATAAAAAATAATATATATATATATATATATATATAGAAAAGTTAGAATGTAAAAAATTTTGTGCTTCGCTTGTTAGGGTTCACCGTTTGAGCTTTCTCGGATCCATGTTAGGGTCTGCGTTACGACCGTGCAAGATCTGGTCGGAATTCCCCCCATCGGTGGCGTTCCCCTTACCGTCACCGGAGCCTCCCGCGCCGATCCTGCCAAAAGGAGGCAAGGCATTATTACTCCGCTGCCCATCCGCCTTCGCCCCGCTGCTTGCTTCATCATCTTCCGCTGCGAAGGATCTCCGCCACACCGGAACCGAGTCGGAGACGGAAAAGGGAGCGGCGACGTTAATCGGCGAAGTAACAGTAACAGAACACAGCTCCATAATCTCCTGGAAGCTGCATGGATTGTTATTATTCTGCTGCAAGTTATAATCTTCCATGATCTGCAACAAGCCGAAGAATAAGAAGAATCGAAAACAAAATTGAACATGATGGCCAAGAATTAAGAGGAAGAAAAAAAGAAAAAAAGAAAAAAGTTGATTGAATTAAAGAAATGGAGTGGTTTGTGAAGAGTGTGAGTTTTGTAAATTCTTCGTACTTATCTGAATCCCACAGAAAAACCAAAGAGAGAGAGTTTTAATTTTGAACAAAAATGGAGGGTATGTAATATAAGGTGTTTGTCTGGCCCTCATTTATAAAGGGAAAATACACTAAACTTTACCATATATTCCGTAATTACTTTTATTGCTCATCAATTTCATATTCTATTTTAATTATCATATACATATACATGAACCCAATTATATATATCATTTCTAAAATCATATATATTTTTGTTTAAAACTATTTTGTATAAAAGTATACTTTTGATTTCTTGATTCTTACACTAATTCAACTGTGTTAAGTGAATTGATTAAGGTGTTAGAATGGAAATCTTTCTTTTCTTTTCGGTCTTTTTTTTCTAGAGTAATTTATTAGGGTAGAATTATATGTTTTGTCACAATATTGAAGATGTTAAATATATATAAATTTTTAACATGTTAGGATAAATGAAAAAAAAGGGAGAGAAAAGAAGAAAACGACGATCGCGATGACCGTTATGGGAAAATATTTTGTTATCATTAGACCGTTATGGGAAAATATTTTTTGCTATTATTATTATTTGATAAACGATGTATAAAAATTTGATATATGTTAATCATTGACGACGATTCGATGAATAAAATTCAGTCATTTTAAGGTATCCATCGTGAGACCTATATTTTAGCCCATACGTTTGTCAATAAATAATATGGTTTTGTTTATGTCATATTTTCAAACATTTTTTTTTTTGTTTGTTGAACAACTGTTTTAGTTAACATATATTCTTTTAATGACTAATTTAAATTATTTTCAAGGTTTTTTAAGGATTACAATGCTTTTTAAATATTTTTTGGGCATATAGAAAGTACAAAATACAAAATGTGTAACAACAAAAAAAAATATGTAATTATAAGTTATAATATAATATGATTTAATATACCACAATAATTAACAATTCCAATTTATTTTACAATCATAACATTAAATAATTTTTTAGAAAATTATCCTCAATTCTCACATTTGCTATACTAAAAAAAACTTTTAAAAAATTGTATTGAATACAATATTTTAATTCATAATTTTTAATTTTTAATTTTTAATCAATAAATTATTCAACTATGGAAAATAAAATAGGATGGTGAACGGCTTGTTTTATTTATGAAATAATTAAGCAAATTTTTACTTTTTAATTTTTAAGAATACATAAATACTCAAATTATTGGTGCATATATATCTAATTATTTGAAAAATATTTCTCTCTCTCTATATATATAAATAAAACATATGCAAAGTAAAAAATTAATTAAACATTGATGTTATTATATATATTAACATATGCACACACTAAAACGTTAAACATTGATCTTATTATATAAAGGTAAAAAGTATAATATGGTTTGAATGCTACATCCATGTGACAAAACCCACTTCTCAAGCTATAAACTTTAAAGCTTTTGAAAATTCTATTAATTTGCACAATTTAACTATATGGTACACAAGCACTCTTTTATCCAACTCGTCCTCCATTAAAATAAGAAATTTTCTTCTTCGCATTACTCTAGAAAGTATACCTAAATAAAAAGGGAAAAAAAATCAATTTTGACCTTATACGTCTGCATAGTTTTTAAAACGTTGGTAAAGCTTATGTCTGTCGACGATTCTAAAACATCGGTAGAACTATATGTCTGCCAATATTTCGAAAATGTGGGTTAAAAATAAGATATGTCGATGTTTTTAAAACGTAGGCAGAAGTAGGAACTTTGCCAAAGTTTTCTAGAAAAACATTGGCAGTGTACTCTCCCGAGCACTCTTGTCGAAATTTTTTTCGACGAATATTTATCCTTGGGGGAAATCACTCTCCAAGTTTTTTTTTTTTTTTTGGTATTTTCCCGACGTTTTAAAGCATTAGAAAAAGTTCAAAAGTTTGTTTAATTAAACTTAGCAAGATGTATCAATTTTTACGTCCACCAAAGAACCTGAAACTGGAATAAGTATTACAATTTATACCTTGTGATAAACTTCTAATTAAATTTTTGTAAAAAAATATCTTCACGTATATATGTTCAACGAATTACAATACACTAAAATCAAAATCTATACTAAAATTTGCAAGTTTTAGCGGATTTATTCAATCTTCAACCTCTTGTATAGTGCATAATAATTGAAACCATTGAGTTTTGGTCGATGTAAGGGTAAAATAGTAATTTAACACCAGTACAAATAGTAATTTAACACCCTACAAGTGTAGGGTTGAATTTTTGGTTGAGTTTGGGCGTGTGGTTTTATTGGGAGTGGGGATTGAAAAAGAGATGATAAGAAGAAGAGCTGTCAAAATTTGTGTGTATGCATTTGAATGCACGAGGAAGATGCTTAACAAAATTTGAAACCCAACTTTGGTATTTATAATCATCACAGTTGCACCCCATGCACGAGGGGATCCCCTTACCAACACACCACAACTCCCCCTTCTTCCCACCTTTCCTTTTTTTTTTTTGTTTTGGTGTTTGTATTTTTAATATTTGTTCACTGTCTATAACTGCTTTTGACTTTGATTCATTTTGGTATTTATGTATTGTCAAAAAGTCAATTTTAGTCCCTACTTTGGTTCATTTTCGTGACGTTTATTAAAAGTCACGGTTTCTCTTTCTTCGTGACGTTTCGTGATGGGGGTATGGATGACATCGTAAAAAATGTCATGGAAATTTTTCGTGATACTAGTGCATGTACTTTCAAAATGTCAACTTGTTGTCTCTGTACTTTTGGTTTTGGTTCATTTTGGTCCATGTACTTTCAAACCGTCTATTTTGATCCATTTACTTTTAACTTTTGTTTATTTTAAGTCTCTGAACATTCAAATTGGTTCCTATAACAAAAAAAAAGTAACCATTTTTTTATCCTATCATTTTCATTTCGATCTCAATTTTGTTGATCATAATTTACACATTACTAAATGTAGCAATAAATTTTGTACTAAAGGATATCTATTGTATATAAAATTTATGTTAAAATTTTAAAATTAAGATCAAATTGGTCATTTTTAAAAGCACGGTGATCAAATAGAGGTTTTGAAAGTATAATGATTAAAATAAATAAAAGTTGAAAGTACAAGAACAACGTTTTGAAAGTATAGGGACCAAAATGAATCAAACAAAAAAAAAAATATCAAAATAGTATTATTTTAATTCAATAGGAGTGGAAGTTTTGAACTTCTGATCTTTTAAGAGGTAAATAGTATCCGGACCAGTCGAATTACGCTAGTTGAAAATTATAATTAGCAACACTTATACCCACATTTAAAAAACTTAGATTAGATTGTAAATCATCAGTAGTTAACTTTGGTTTTTAAACTTCAAAATATTTTAATTATGAAACTTTAGAGTTTTGATTGTAATGTTTCATAGTCTCTCTGGTCATGATTCCCACAAAAGAGATAGTAGAAAAAGAGATATATATATTTTTAATATTTTAAAAAATTAAAAAGCTGTCATATTTTTATTTGGCAGCTAGTTCAAAGATAAGTACGATAACCACCTGAATATATATATCTTTTGACTCGGAGGCGGTATTGTTAGTTCCTTAGCAGTGGTTTTGAATAATTTTTTTTAGGAGTAGATTTGGTACCTGGTTTAGCCTTGGACCTCCCAGTTAGTTTTGGTTTTTGTTTCTTCTGTTTTTCTCTGTTTTCAGCTTTTGGAATTGTTTTTTTGTTCCTATTTGAGTCTGTCTATAATTTTTTTTACTTGTCTCAATTTCAAGCTGTGAAATTTTTTCTGTTGCAACATAAATCATATGATAAAAAAAAAAAACAATAAAAAAGAAAGTTATGACTTAGATACATTTTGGTGAAGTGACTAATATGGCATATAATTCAATTCAGTAGATAATGGGAATTGATTTCGTTTTCTCTCACTAATCTCATTCACAATTTTTCTTTTTAAAATTAATAATGTAAAAAAACATATATGAAAGATGATTTGATAATTGTTCATAATTATAAGGAAATAAATCAAAAGATATGAATGCGTATTCAAACCTACAACCTACAAACTCTTAGAGAAAGTACAAACGTCTTTTAACTACCGAGCGACATATTTGATATTAAAAAAAATTATCAAATGTGGTTTTATTATCAAAACAAATTTTTGGTTAAATTACAAATTTAGTCAACTAAGTTTTGAAGGTTATGCTTAATAGGATTTCTAAACTTTAAATATGTCTAATAAGTACGTAAACTTTCTATTTTGTATCTAATAAGTTGCAAAGTTTTTTATTTTGTGTTTAACAAGTCTCTTACTTAATCAACAATATTTTTAAAAAATACGTGGATCTATTGCACACCAAATTAAATTGTGTTAGTAGAACTATGACTTTTCAATTTGTGTTTTAAATATGTTTGTAAGTTTTTTTTTTTAAAAATACTTAGATCTATTAGGTATAAAATTGAAATTCAAATACGTATTAGACACTTTTAAAATTCAAAATTGACAGTTTATGAATTTATTAGACATTTTTTTTAAAGTACATTGACCTATTAAATATGACTCTAAAACTCTAAAGTTAAGTTCTAAACTTATAAATTAACCGTCAACTTGAATATAGTTAAACTGACTTCTATCTCCGATTAAATATTGTGAGTTTGAATTCTCACACCATATATTTTACTCGAAAGAAAAAAAAAATTTGTAAATTAACCAAAATACTCAATGATTTCAAATATCTTTTCAAAATTCTGAATTTTATGAGGGAATATTCATAGGCATGGTAGTTTGTAGATATTTAATGCTCATAAATTCTGAATGTCCAAATTTGGAAAAGAATCAAAGTGAGGTTTAAATTGACTTTTTAGTTTTCATTGTTTAAATTTGTTTTCGTTGTGCTTTTAAAAGTATATTGTCATCCCCATTATTTGATTATTAAAACTTAATAGACATCATAATTATCATTATTTGATTATTATTGTTATTATAATTATCGTTATCTACTTTTATCACATATTATAGAATTTTTAAGAGAGTGATATCCACACTGGCACAAATTTTAACTTACAAATAAAAATAAATAATTCAATGTAAAAAAAAATTAAATTACAAATTAGTCTCCTAAGTCTCAAATTGGTGTTGGTTGAATTTTCTGTTAGAAACAGCAAA
>NW_019104559.1:972108-986855 GCF_001995035.1 Momordica charantia | reverse complement strand
AAACAAAAAAAAAATATTTCCATTCTATTAATACTATTACAAAAACAACAACAATCCAACACTAATATAAACAAAAAAGTAAATAAGCGTTTGGTGTGTTTGACAATCTCTCCTAAACCCCCACGTGTCATCCATGCAAGAGAAGATGCTCATTCAATAACAAAAGAAGTCAAAGGAAGCAATGGTTCTCCATGAAAAGCTCAACTTCTTAACCACCTTGGAGCTCCCTATAAATACAACATATTCCTCACTCATTTTCATCATCTTATAAGTGATCAAATTCATAGCTTTTAACTTTCTTTCTTAGTCTAGTTCAATTTTACTTGGTTTCTAGCTTGTTGGTTATTTTAAAACTTAGTCCTTTCAAGTTTGTGCTTAACTCAAACATTTTTCCAGCTCGTTTAATTTTGAATCTTTATTTATAAAAAATTCAGCAAGTTTATTCTTCATTCTTCCTTGTTATGTGAAGAGGTTCTTGTAGTCATACAACTTTTATGGAATTGAATGAGTATTGCTTCCAGAATGAGAAAGGATTAGGTTCATTGGGATTACTTCCTCAACTTTACAGCTTATCATTTATTCTATTGCATTTTATTAATGTCTTTCATTTACGACTTCATTCAATTCTATTTTTCCTATAAAATTATGAGCTAAATTAGTTTGTCCTGACGTAGTTATGGAAAATTAACTATTTCTCACTTCTTTTATCACTTAAAGGTATTTTTATCAAATTAAGGATATAGTTTGACCAATAAATGATTTAACAAAAATCTCAATACTGAAAGAGTTGAGCCATTTTTACAAATTAATGATTTAATTTTGGAGAGAAAGACTTTAAACGTAAAGGTTTCACTTGGGTAGCCTAGACATAGGACCTTGACTCAAGGTTACGTACAGTTGGTTTTTATTAAAATAAGTTCATTTTTCTAATATACATATTAGGAATAGATTTATACCTTCAATATGAAGGGATTGGATCCTCAGTGGAAATGAGTTATCGCTTGTGTTCTGATTTTTACTTTGAAATTGAAAAACACAGAAAACTAACAAAACATGGGAAATTTATATTAACTTTGAAGAACGCTTTCTTTACAATAAACCAAAAGACACCTCCACACGATCTTCCCTGCTATATCTCCGATGATGAACCAGTTTGTGGGAACCAAAACGGATGCAGGGATTGAGAGAATTGAAGGGAGAGTTCTCTACTTTTCACAGCAGGGGAGGAAGCAGAAGAAAACTGCAGAACACCCTTCTGCAATTTTTTCAAAAAGTGACGTGGGGTAAGAAATAAACTATATATATTTATTATATCATTATATACATTTCAAATTCTTTCAAAATTCTTGATCCTTGTTTTACCTGTTGTGAGCTAGCAAGGAGACCTAATGGACCTACAGCTCCAACGATACGAGATTAATTGATTAAACTTATTAACCATATTAATCAACATTCGTTAGCTGTGGATCACTCCACTAAAGACCCACAGCTGCATTTTTTTCACTGTAGAATATTTTGTGCCCACGGATTTTGACCATTAACAGTAGTCAATCCTTTATGAGTGTTCGTAACCTACAGTTGGGTCAAATTATCGTTTTACCCCTGAGTTACCTCTTTCACTTTAAGTATCATTGATCCTCTAATGAACAACCTATTTATGGTCAGACCATTAAATAGAAGTTCCTTTTGGGCCAGTGAGAGGGTGAGGTGCCTTGTTCAAGTCCCACAATCAGCATTTAAGAGAACACTCATCTACTTACCCTAAAGTTGGGAAGAAGTGAAGTCCATCTTGCATAACTATGTTCTCAGCTCCTCACTCGGTCTCGTCCCCAAAATGGTAGGATTATTGAGTCGGCAACTCGGGCTACTCTCACCCATACAAATCAAATGATGATCCCTTATAGGTCGGGGTCCATAACTCGTTCAAGATTAAGATCGAGTTACATGATCATTCTATGAAATATCAATCTATTGGCTAATTGTGTTAAAACTAATGGTTAATTATTTTGCGGTTCGGTTTTATACAAACTTATTTTATAAGATACCCCCGCTTGCATGTCTCCACATGAACGACTTGGATAGAGTCGTTTGTAACTATTACAAAGTGGGTTGTATCCATAGTGTTACCATGATAAGGTACCCAACCTTATCCATGTACTATATACCATTTAGGTTATTACTGAAACATTATCTACTTGCATATCGAATATATACTGTATATCAAATATATACACTATATATTAAATATATATTGTATAACAGTTATATACTGTTCCAGTTACATAAAATAACCTTGGATCTTAGTTTATTGGAATACGAGTAATGCAAATAAATAACTATTTATTGAAATAAATCATTTATTAATTACAAACACACGAGTTAAGGGCACAAAACCCAACATAATATCACTTACTTGTGTGAGCCCCCGCCCGCTCACGCTCCTTACCGACAACCCGGCGTTTCGCTGGAACACACCATAGGTTAGTCCAACAACGCATCATCATTTTATTCAAAAAGGCTTCATTAGCACATGTGGACCGATACTTGAAATACTCATTTCATTTTATTACTTGTGAGGGTGTATACTTGCGCTCTATTAATTAATTTCGAATTCAAAATCCCAAACATTAGCTTATTAAATAGGTTTTTTAATAATAAACAAATAAATAATATATTATTATATTATAATATAATATTAATAATGATTAGATCGATCCTTTGGGTCGGCCCAACAGACCGATCTAAATACAGTTCAAATGGACAAGCCCATGAGCTGGCTCAATTTAAAAAATGAATATCCATATCCAATCCAATTGATGAAAGGGTTGAGTTAGGCTAGGTCGGTCAAACGTTGACATTGGGTCGGCCTTGGGCTGGGCTTGGGTTGACATTTAGGCTTCGAGCCCAATGATAAACCGACACTTATCTAAGTCTAAAGTCAATTTCCAACTTAATTTATCGTGTCCTCTTTTAAAAATAATTTTATTTGCTTTTAATATATTTATTTAGGTAATATATTTTTCAACCGGAGTCAAATTAAAAAAATTGAAATTTGAACTTTCATTTTTTTTCCAAAAAAAAAAAGAAACCTAAACATCATAAATTTAATTTTTAAGCTTTGATGGTTGTCTTTGGCTAGCTCCTATGATCATCTTTCCATTTTGATCCTAATAATCTCCTTACCATTATTTAAACATTAATATGACATGTGGCGTTGATTAATAAATAAAAGAATATTAGAATTAAGATGGTTAATTTTGGAGGAGGAATAATGAAAATACAGAGGTTACATAGACACTAGAATTTTATTACTTTAGATACAAACCCAAATACTTATTTATACTAATATAATCCTACAAAAAATCAAAATCAAATAATATAATATAAACTATATTTAATTCAAATAACATAACTTAATTATATAATTTAACATCTCATCTTAAACTCACCATAATGAGAGTTTGCAAAATAACGTTGATGCCAAGACCAATGCTAAAAAAATCAATAATACAGACTTTGATGTTGACACTAACGTCAATGCAGAACCCAAAACCAGTTGCAAAATCAAAAGGACCAATTAAAAAACAAACTCATAATTAATGCGAAAATCAATTCCAAACGAATAAAACCAATTCCAAAATCAAAATCAAAATCAAATGCTTAGTTTATAGTAAAATCCTAAATAGGGGTGTCATAATTGACAAGATCCCTCAATTAATTGAGGAGTCTCCTCCGAGATCATTGAATGTGGTTGAAAATGTTGTGATTTTGGAGAACGTAATTTGTGTTGGAACCAAGAGCTAAAAATGTTGTGTCGTGGGCGAAACTGCTTCCTTGAAAGCAAAATCGGCACGACCTCGGTGCTAAATCATTTTACTGTCGGTATGCTCCCCAAGGTTAACACAACCTCCAACTTAGATGTGCACTCGTCGGAATGGGAGTGGAATCAATCTCATGCTCAGTTTAAGGTAGTGGAGAGAAGTGAAAAATTGAATGGGATGATTGAAAATGGTAGGAAATGACCCTTATTTATACTGATCTAGTGGCAAAAAATAGAACTTGAATTTTTTAAAATTAAAAATCCACAAATGTTTTGGTCATCCACGTGTACTTGAAAGACCACTTTCTTCTCTACACCTACCACTTGTATCTTGACTTCCACAACCAATTTCCATCCATCCACGTATCCATGAATTTCTCAAATTCATTTGTCATTCCCAACAATCCCCACGAATGACAAAATAGTAAAAAGAAGTAAGAAGAATAAGGATTGAATTTCTGAGCAAAAGATAAAAACTTAAGCATTAATATCTTTCGATTTGAATTAATCCATAGTGAAGTAGGACAACGACCTAAATAATGAAAGTGAGTTACCTCTTGAACTTCTAGTATTTATAGTTGAGACGACCCCCACAACACGTTCGAATCCTCGATTTTGATTCAACGATAGTTGTCAAGTGCTTTTAGTGGTCATGCACATACACCTTAGGTCATCATGAAAGCTCTAGAAAGAGGCTCCACAACTCTTTCATAGAATGTGGCCTCACCTTCACAGTCACGTTGTCGCTTCATTAAGTCTATCATAGATAAACCACTAAAAAACTGAGCTATGAAGACTTTGAATATTATCCATTAAGTCCATGCATGAAACACCCAAAAAGGGMTATGGATTCACATGTTTCACCGTATCCATCAAGTCCATTCATGGACCACCCAAAGAAGGACTATGGATTCACATATGCTTCACTACATCCATTAAGTCCATACATGAACCACCCAAAAGAAGGGCTATGGATTGAGCATCATAGCTTTAATTCATCATCATGAGGACCCCTGAATTACTCTCCTTGTTTGGCCTTTGGTGAGAGCATCTGCCAAGTTCCTCTCAGACCTCACATACTTCAAGAATATAATTCCACCTTTCAGCAACTACTTCACAGCTCCATGTCTTAGACATATGTGGCATCTATTGCCATTGTACATACTGTTTTTGGCAATTTCAACGGCAACTGTGAGTCACAATGTATGGATACAAGTACAGATTTCTCCCACAGTGGCACATCTCCAAGAAGGGTTCTTAGCCATTCAGTCTCTTGACCTGCTAGTTCAAGTGTTATGAACTCAGATTCCATGGTAGAGCGAGCAATGCAAGTCTGTTTTACCGATTTGCATGAGATAGCTCCACAGTCAAAAGTAAACACATACCCGCTAGTGGAGTTCACTTCATCATTATCTGTAACCCAGTTTGCATCATACTATCCTTCTAGCACAGCAGGAAATTTGTTAAAATGCAAACAATAGTCCATTGTATCCCTAAGATACCTTAACAACCGATGTAGAGCAGTCAAGTGATCTTTACCAAGGTTATGAGTGTATCTACTCATTCTGCTTACTGCATATGCAATATCAGGTCTAGTGTAATTCATTAAAAATATGATACTACCTATGATCTTTGCATATTCGGATTGAGATACACTATCGTCCTAATTATTTTTAAGACTTATGCTAGCATCATAAGATGTTCTTACAGGTAAATTATCAAAGTGATCAAATTTTTCAGCATTCTCTCAATGTAGTGTGATTGACATAAGAAATACTTATTATCATTTTTTCTTTATTTTTACACCAAGTATTACATCAGCATCTCCTAAATTTTTCATTTCAAAATGTGAAGAAAGGAACAACTTGGTCTCATTAATGATATCTAAGTTTGAACAAAAAAATGAGCATGTCATCAACATACAAGCATATTATCATACAATCAGCTTCAAACAACTTTGAGTAAACACACATATCAGAGCAATTTACTTTATAACCATTATTTACCAAAGTGCCATTAAATTTTTCATACCACTGTTTCAGAGCTTGATTTAGGTCATAGAGAGATTTTTTGAGCTTGCATACTTTATTTTCTTGATCTGTAGCTAGAAAACCTTCAGGTTGTGTCATATAGATCTCCTATTCTATATCGCCATTAAGGAAAGTTGTTTTTATATCCATCTGGTGTATTACTAAGCCTTGAATAGCCGCCAACACTATCAAAGATCTAATTGTGGGCAATCTTAGTTACGAGAGAGTATGTATCGAAGTAATAAATGTCATACTTTTGTGTGTAATCTACAACCACTAGTCTAGCTTTGTATTTTTCTATCGTACCATATGGTCTCATTTTTCTTTTAAGATCCATTTACACTTAATAGGTTTATTTCCTACCGGTAAATCTACCAATTCCCAGATTTGATTCATAACTATGGAGTCTAGCTCACTTTTAATAACTTCTTTCCACAGCTTAGAATCTAAAGCATTTATAGCTTATTGGTAGGTTTTAGAATCTTCGTCTATCAAATACATGCAGGTGAACTGATCATCTATCTTGTCAAAGTTTTCTACCAGATAGGAAGTTGGGAAATTAGGTCTGAAGCTTTTACTAACTTTTTGCATTTTAATTCTCCTAGGTTCATAATCTATTGCATCATCGGATCTAGGTTCAAGGTCTATCATATCAACAGAAGTGAAGGGCAATGACATGCATGCAGTTTTTGAAATACCACTAGATTCACCACCAGTTTTAATCATAGAAAAGATATTTTAAAAAAATACAACATCTCTATACTCACATATTGATTTATCATTCAAGCTCATGAACCTATATGCAAAACTATTTTGAGCATAACCGGTGAAAACACAATCAAAAGTTGTAAATCCAACCGTTGGTTTTTTGAATGCTGGATATGTCACCTTTGCCAAGCATCCCTACACCTACAAGTAGCTCAGGTTTGGCGAATACCCCTTTCAGAGCTTGTATGGTGTCTTATCCAACTTTTTGCGAGGGGACCCTGTTAAGAATAAAATAGGCAGAAAGTGCAGCTTCCCCCACATATCAATAGATAAACCAGAACTTAATAGCATGTCATTTATTATCTCTTTTAAAATTCTATTTTTCCGTTCAGTTATTCCATTCTATTGAGGTGAATATGGAGCAGTAAATTCATGTATAATCCCACTTGATTCACAAAAATCTCTAAGCGAATTATCACTATATTCACCACCTATCTGATGTTATCTTTTTTATCTTTCTGTCTAATTGATTTTCTACTTCAGCTTTGAATTTAAAAAACATACTACTAACTTCATCTTTAGATTTTAGGAGATATATTTTCATATATCTAGAAAAATCATCAACAAAGGAAATATAGTAATTTTTTCCACCTCTACTTTTTGTGTTTTTGAAATCAGCTAAATCAGAATGAATTAATTCTAAGAGTTCAGTACACCTTGTARTGACAGATTTAAAAGATTTTTTTAGCAAACATTGCTTCTACACAGATGAGACATTTTGCAGTTTTAGGCAAATCAGAAGCATTAATTAAATTAAAGTTCTAAGCCTTTTAATCGATGCAATATTCACATGCCCTAATCTACCATGCCACACATCAAGAGACTCAACGATATAAGCAGTAATAGAATTAGTTTCATTTGAAGAAGTAGTGTTGAGAATAAACAAATCATCTGCTAAATAGCCCTTACCAACAAAGTCATCATTTTTTGTGATGATAACTTTGACGGCCTCAAATAAAATCCTAAGTCCGGCTCGGTTCAATAGATCTCCTAACACCAAATTCCTACATAGGGAAGGAATATACGACACATTACTTAATGATAAAGTTTTGCCAGATGTGAGTTGCAAGAGAACATTCCATTTCCCAAGTACTCCAGCTGTGACAGAGTTCCTCATAAAAATACATTCGCCATCAGCAAACATGTCTAGATGCTCTTGTGTCAAGAATCCAGTCGGATTTATTATCTACCAGATTTTCTTCACAATCACAGTGGCAATGATRTCGTCCGTCTCTGCAAGGTTGGCTTGTGGAGCAGCCCTTTGATCTTTCCTATCTTTCCTCTGGGTGCACTAATAGGATTTGTGCCTGGGGTTTCCGTAGACATAGTATACCAATTTCGATTTCTCGATTCTTCCACCAGTATTTTTGGGTTGGAGACCTTGGTTATTTTGAGCTCTATCCTTTGCAATTTGCTTCCCTTTGTTTTTGAACCCGTCTTTGGAAGCCCTAGAAGATTCAATTAAATTAGCTTAAACTGATTTTAGGGATTGAGAAGAAAGCTTATCATTTAGCTTGTTGGCTTTCTCCGTGCGCACGTGACTTATCAGTTATTGCAGAGTCAGGTCATTCTTCTTATGTTTCAGGTGGTTTCGATAATCACTCTAGGAATGAGGAAATTTCTCGAGCAACACATTGACTTGAAGAATCTCGTACATCTTCATGCCTTCAAACAATACACTTGCCACTAGGTTCTTGTATTCATGAACCTAATCCTTCACCTATTTGTCATCCGACATTTGAAATTGCAGCAATTTACTACGACTTACTTTCTTCTGCCTGCATCGTCCCAGCCATATCTAGACTCTTACGTGTCCCTAATGAAATTTTCAGATTTTTAGACTACAAAGAGATCAAGAAGAGAGTTGTTCATATGGTTGAGAATATGCCCACTGACCATTTTGTTGTCTTTCTCGAATTTGTCAGTTTCGACGACAGTTGCAGTAGACGTCCCTGGATCAGCAGCGATAGTTGAAACAGTGGCAACAACAATGGCAGGTGGATCAATGGCGACTGCATTGATGGAAGCGGTAGTGGCAGTAGTGGTAGCAACGATAGTGATAATGGCTGCAGCGGTGGCAATGGCGACGGGTTGAGCAGCAGTGAGGATGTAGTCGATCTCTAACTGCTCAAAGAAAATCAGTAACTTCTGTGACCATCAGCAGTAGTTGGATCCGTCGAGTGGTTCCAATTTTGACAAGTCCAGTAAGGCTTTTCCAGATCGGATAGCAGCCATGGGTAGATGAGTTTTGCTTTCAAATTGTTGGAAAATAAAGAACAAAATTGGAACCAGGAGCTAAAAATGTTGTACTGTGGGTGGAACCACTGCCTTGAAAGCAAAATCAACACGACCTCGGTGCTAAATCGTTTTATTGCCGGCATCTCTCCAAAGTTAACACAACATCCAACTCAGACGTGCACTCGTTGGAATGAGATTGGAATCAATCTCGTGTTCAGTTTAAGGTAGTGGAGAGAAGTGAAAAATTGAAGAACAGTGTAAGAGAGAGTGGTGGTGGAGAACTTGAAATAATGTGATGATTGAAAAATGGTAGGGAATGACCCTTATTTATACTCATGTAGTTGCCCAAAAATAGAACTTGAATTTTTTAAAATTAAAAATACAAAAATGTTTTGGCCACCCACGTATACTTGAAACACCACTTCCTTCTCTACACCTACCACTTGTATCTTGACTTGCACAACCAATTTCCATCCATCATCGTATCCATGAGTTTCTCAAATTCATTTGTCTCCCAACAATTTGTTCATGTTTCTTGTGTTTTGAACATGCAAGTTGTTTTATTGGCTATGTGTGATATTTCTGACCGTTTGTCTATCTTTTAAGATAGTTGTTTTCTGGATTGTTGTGGTCACCACTCTTCTAATGTAACTCTTAGCGATCCGATTTTTTTTTAATGCAATCTTTCTTTGATTTAAAAAATATTAAATAAAGTAGAACATACACGACGTAGGTTCCTAAGAAGGCATTGTAATTGTTAAATATTCAATAGATATATATTGTATTAAAAGAAATTACAGTATAAATGTTAAATACATTAGTGGATTCTTCGAACTTAAGCAAGCATATGATATGATAAAAACATATTAATTATTGAGTCCATCCCATCGTGATAAAGTATCATATTGATTTATAACATCAAACATTTTATTTTTTATCTCTTACTAAAATGAAGTTCTTTCAAAATGCAGTAAAATGAACCATTGAAGATCCAATCACTATATCAATATCTTTAGAAGAAATCATATAGACGTTTCTTCTATTTCGTTAGCCATCGTGTAAAAAAGTTACTCTAGTTTCTTTCACCCCTTTGATATTTTTGCCACTATTCAATAATTTAGTGTAAATATGGATACTAATTCACGTTTATTTGTTTAGATTGTATATAGGTGCTTCCATTTACTGTATTCAATTTTAGGTGTTTTTTTGTTGTTGTTTGATATTGAAATAATTTTCGTTAAAATTTAGATTCTTTAAAATTAGTATCACTAATTAGTAATATTCACCCTTAGTTAATTACGGACCCTTGATAAACACAATCTTAAAATTTGTAATTTTAAAATTCCCTCGATTTAAGTAACATTATTAGATAATTATTTTCTTGATATCTTAAAATAATTATTAGACCTCTCTATATTCTTCGAGATACAATATTATTAGACACAAAATTAAAAATTTAAAGTTATTTTATTTTATGGTTAAAATACTTTTCGTTTTGGTTCGTATATTTTCAAAAAGTGATAATTTTGATCTTTTCATTTTTCGACCGATTTACCATCTGTTTGATGTCAAGAAAGTTAAAAAAAATGATTTAAATTTCATGATTTGAAAGGTGAGAAATGATTTTAAATTATTGAAATGATTTAAATTAAATTTCTAATAAAAATTTTGCTGATTTATATTTTTAATCTAAATTTATTAATTAGAAATTAAAATAACAAGGTTAAATAAATCCTGCGAAATCACGTGGTATGATTTTGAAATCTTTCAAAATAAAGTTACCAAACGGACAGTTATATGAGTGTCCAAAACTGGAAACTTTTTTATTTTTATTTTTTATTTTAAATGGTTGAAAGCCAAATTGGGAATTTAATTTAATCAAACAAAATTCGCACATGACAAACTAGCGTCGTAGCGAGGCCGTAAACTGTCAGAAAGTTCATTAAATCCTTTGCCTGAAATTGAAAGTACTGGCGGGCGCTCGAGCGCTCGAGCTGAGCCCCTATGGCTGTGGCTATGGCTATGGCTGTGGCTATGGCTATCGCCATAGCTCCCACCCCATCGACCGCTCCCAAGCAAACCCAAAATGGCTGCAATTCTTCAAGTCCGATTCCGCTCCTCAATTGGGCTTTTTGACCCTTCATTTTCCGCCCGGTTCCCAAAATTTCTCCCCCAATTCAAGCCTGTTTCTGTCTCTTTCAACCCCATCTCTGCGCCAACCTTGTGCTGCCATCGCTTCGTTTTAAGATTTGGCTCCACCAGTGCTCCCAAAATCCGCCGGAATCAGTATCCGGTTGCGGCAGTTATGTTGTTGCCTGATAATCCGGTGGTCTCCGACATCTGCGCCACCGCCGTCGCGGGTGGAATCGCCTTATCCTTGCTTCGATTGTGGCAGGAAACGGCGAAACGTGGCCTTGATCAGGTTCTATTTCTTTTTTCTCACTCATCTGCTTTTTACCCTTTTCTTCTCTTGGACGATTGCTTGGTTTATTTGGGGAAATTTTTATGGGCTACACCACAAGGAGTTTGTGAGAAGTGAAAGAAATTGAGGGGAAATTATTCATGGAAGGAATCCTAATGAGACAAACTCAAAACTGCAAGAGAAATGTTCTAATTAATGGTTAGCTTTTGGGGTTTTGTTCGAATATCTTGAGCTAAAATTAGAAGGGGTGTTTCAATCAAAGGGATTTTTAAGTAAAATTAGATAATTTCACTGTTGCTTTTGGGACAATAACACTCTAGTTTCTGGGAACTGCTTTCGCATAAACCACTTTTTTTTCCCCCTTCCAAAGACACTTTTATGTTATTGCTTTTTTGGTTTGGTCATATCTAAAGCACTCTCAAACATAGCTTCTGTGGATTTTTGGCCTTCTCCCAAAGTATCTTGTTAGATTTCTTGTTACTGGGAGTTTTTAGAAGGTCAAATGATTGGCCCAAGGCGTTGGCAAGACCTTAGAGTCTCTTGATCATGCTGGCTTAGATTAGATCAGAGGTGTTATGTTCGAAATTTTTAGTAAGTTTAATACCAAAAACTCTTGATGTCTTCTGGATACAGTCCTTGAGGTAGGTACTGGTGCTCTTGATAATAGAGGAACAAAGCTCTAACTACCCATTATCAAAAAAAAAAGAAAAAGAAAAAAGAAGGTCAAATGGATTCCCCCAAATCAATTATGGCCGTTCATATTCTGTTTTTGACCTTAGCATTAGTACTGCTATACCATAAGAAAATTATTGGCTCAGTTCAACAAATGGCATATTCTGTGTACAATGCTGATAAATAATCAATGTTATGCATATTCTGATATTGGATTGGAAAGTGCTTATCCGTTGTGATATCAAGGCATCTAATTGTGGGAATCCAACTTTCCATTTCTGATCTACTATCATAGGTGTGTACTTACCTATACTTGGTTTAGAAATTGAACAGGAAGCTTGTTCATATAAGCATCGGGCTTGCTTTCATGCTTTGCTGGCCTATGTTCAGGTAAACTTAGGCCGAAAAAAAGTTGATTCTGAGCCTTCTCCTGCTGCTAGACACGCACATATATGCTTGAACCAAATGATGCTACTTCTTATTGCAGTTCTGGTCAACGAGGAGCTCTATTGGCGTCTCTAATTCCCGGAGTCAATATCATACGAATGCTTGTCTTGGGATTGGGAATATTGAAAGATGAGGCTACGGTGAAGTCAATGAGCAGATATGGAGACTACAGGTACAACTCAGAGAGAACATAGTCAAGGAAAATAAGTTACTGGCGTGCTTGTGTGTTAGTCGATTCGAGCTTTGAATTAAGATCAATCTCTGACTATATATACTCTTAGGAACGTCATCTGCTTGCTATTATGAGTCTTTTGGTAGTTAGAAGTGAAGGAAATAGCTTATCTTCGCCCCGGTTTCTGCAGTTGGATCTTTCAAAGGCAAAACTATCCAATACTCCAGTTGTTTGTTTCTCCTTTCATTCATTGTTTGCCGTTTGAAATTTCTTTTTGGTCAATTATAATATCATTTACGAGTTCCATGTGGCTGAAATTTAATGGTCAGGAGTGCAATGTCCCGAATAATAGTATTACATCAAAAGTTCTCCTCCGAGAGAATACCGAAGAACACGATCCATTGCATTGCATACACACATGGGTCAAGACTCGCAAGCGTTTACGTGCACATCTTGATATCTTATACAAGTATAGAGTGAAATCTCCCATTTCATACTCTATTTTTTAATCTCACCTGCATCGTTTCATGCTTCAGGGAGCTTTTGAAGGGACCTTTATATTATGTTACAACAATTACATTAGCCTGTATAATATATTGGAGGACCTCCCCCATTTCAATTGCCCTTGTGTGCAACTTATGTGCTGGAGATGGTACTTCTCCCACTTTTGTCCATTAACTTAATAATAATACCTCTCCCCAAGGTTTGATATTTAGAGCTTACCCGACGCAACAACGAGGCCTCATAATATTTTTATTGCTTTCTATTTCAGGGTTGGCCGATGTCATTGGAAGACGATTTGGAAGTCGAAAGATCTCTTACAACAAAAACAAGTCGCTAGCTGGCAGTGTGGCAATGGCATCTGCTGGTTTTCTTGCATCTGTTGGGTAATTTCTGTGTCTTCATTTCCCGACTTGAGCACCGAGCCATCGCCTTTGTAGTCTTTCTGGGCTGTTTAGTAATAAGAAGTTGTGTTGTGTATGGCAGGTATATGTACTACTTTTCCTCATTTGGGTATCTTGAGGGAAGCAGCAGAATGATTTTGGGATTCTTAGTTGTGTCTGTTGCCTCAGCTTTGGTAGAGTCTCTGCCCATAAGCACTGAGATTGATGACAACCTCAGTGTTCCCCTCACTTCTTTGCTGGTGGGGAGCCTTGTTTTTTAGTATTTGGGGATTTCTTACAAATCATGTAATATTATTATTGTATGAACTGAATAGATTTTGCTGAACCAACTACTATTAGACATTGCTAATGAAATTCTATTGAAGCCATTGTATCAAATTCGTTTTGGTATATACACTTTTAAAAGAAACTATTTTGGTCTATATGTACAAAATTTTAACTTAAATTATATACCTAATGGAAACTTCTTAATACAAATTTATGACTACATTAAAAATTTTGATAAAAATAAATTACATAAAATTAAACGAATAGGCTAAAATAATCACTTTTTAAAAATTTAGAAACCAAAATGAAAGTTTCAAAAGTACAGGCACTAAAATGAATCAAAACCAAAAGTATAGGGATCAAAATAATATTTAAATCTACATTATAATAGTAATGCTTTTGTAGATTTGAACATAGCTTAGATAAGAGGTGATCATTGTTGGAGAACATAAAGAGAAATAATAAAATATGCGACGAATAACTAAAGAAAGAACTAAAGATGAATCGAAGAATACAGAATGGCATCTAGCATGCCTGAGTGAGAGAAAAGAAGCCGAGAGACTCGAGATTTGAGAGGAAATAGAGAGAGGCAAAAGTGAGATTGGAAGAAGAAGATACAGGGATTGGATGGGAAAGTTAGAAATAAATAAGTCTATAATTTAAGAGCGGAGAAAGAATAACATTGGATAAATAATAAAGAAAAAGAAAACCAGCAATCTCACTAATGAGATCTTTGGTTCCAAGGCAGCTGTAGTCTCAACATTAATTTATTTTTTATCGAACAAATTGAAGTTCGGTAGGAAATCACTATTTCGATCAAATCGATTAATGTGAATCGATTTTGTAACTTACAAAATCAATTTCAACTAACGTCGATTGGGTAAGTTTTAGTGATCGGATCGATTTTTCAGAATTCTTTATTCACTCTAGCTCAAACCGGGTGAATAGACTAAAAATAAGAACATAAATTAATTAAAAAAAAAAAGGTGACAACTCATTTTAAACA
>NW_019104559.1:954212-971893 GCF_001995035.1 Momordica charantia | reverse complement strand
CCCCCTCTTTTTGCAGTCTTCACAAAGCGCGGTTGGATCCAAGTTGTGTGGATTCGTAGTCTCTATCGATTTTTGCTACGAATTCAATTTCATTCCAGTAAGTACCGCGGTAATATTCTGCATTTTTCTCTGTTCGCTATTGATTTACCAAATTTTACGAAAATTTTTGCATAAACAATTTCCTAAAAATGCCTGCGTTTGATGCCGGTTTCCTAGGTTTTATAATCTTTGGAGATTTTTTTTCTTTTTTTATTTGGTTTGATCGTTAGCTTCCCAAAGTTTGATTGATTTAAGAACGTAAATCTTTGTACTGATCCTTAAGCGCACTTCGGTTTGGTTTCTTATTCACTATCAGTTATTGAATTCTATGATGATTCTTGAAATCGGATTTATTTTCTACATTTTCCTCGAGAAATCTTTATGTTGCTTGAAATTTGTCAAGTCATCGTGCTTAATGAAAATTTGTCCTGGTTGACATGTTTCTAGGCCTATTTTGGAACTCGTCCTGCTTCTAGATCCATGTCAATGCCTAATGAGGAACATGCGTCTTCGCATACCCAGGTAGCTTTCTTTTTATATTTTTTCTCCTTGTTCTTATTTGCATTTAGCACCATAGTATTTGAAGAATGAGAAATGTAGGTTACATTTACAATGGCTTTGTTTATGGTGTAGAACCAAATCTTGAATTATTATTGATATGGAATATGTATGTTACAAGAGAGCAATGATTTGTATAACAGTCTGACCGGTTACTAACCACAAATAACTTACCCAACCGGCAACCGGTAAGCTATCTTTCACAGATTTCCCCTACATCAGTTTGATGACACTCAGACCAAATTGTTTGCTCGAAATGAAGAAAGAGCCTGAACTCCATTTTCATTATCTGTGAGTTTCAATCTGCACCAGAGCATTTCTTGAGGAATAGGCAGAGAGTTTAATTTTGGTGTCTGTGAAAATAGATTAGAATTACTTCAATTAAAAAAAAGGGAAAAAGATTAGGATTTCTAATATTTTACTTATTTACTCTTTGCAGCAGAGTTTCTTTATCGTTGTTAGTATGTTCCAGAAATAGAATTATAAAAAATCCGAAATCGTGTGTGTACAACTATGAAGCTGAACACTTCAATTTGGGTAATGTCTCCATGTCCGATACATGTTGGATGCTTAGACACTTGTGGAAATGTGTTGGACACTTGTTAAGCACAATAAGCATGCATTGAACATTCATGAGCATTACCAAAGTAAAATTCATATAAATGCATAAGGATTATTGACTACATTTCCTTTTCATTAATATGTTAAATCATTTAGAAAATTGATTAGTTGCTACCTGGTTTAGAACTATTTTGAATATTTTTACACGAAACTATCATAAATGCATAAGCATCCTAAACTAATACAAATTTTTTGAACATGAGAATCATTAAAATGTATAGAAGTAATATGTATATAAAAAAATGTATATTATAATAAATGTGTCCTTCTCATGCCTATGTCCTAGATTTTTAGATCTTAATATGTCACGCTTCTGGCCTGTGCTCTGTGTGTACAATATATGATATTTCTCCTGAGATTTTGCTAGGAAGAGTGAGGTACATCCGACTAGATTTGTTGAAAGATCTTTTTAGCAGTGGTTTCTCAGCACCCAAACCAACATGTCAAACTCAATGAATTATTCGAAAGCTCCGTCTAACTATTTTTATATATGAGAAAAGGCTTAGTCTAACTATGGGTAATGCGTGAAACTTGCCATGAAAACTCAAGTATGGTAGTATAGTAATCAGTAGTCACTTTTGACTTCCTTATGAGAGGAGGACACAGAACTAATAGAAATGGTACTTCTGTTGCTTTCCACTTTATATTTGCAGCTTTCATCTAATTTCTTTGGGGATCTCCTGGATTCCGTGATTGTTGATGTTGCATCGGAGTGTCATCGAATAGCAAGGTTAGGTCTTGATCGAAACTTAGAAGAGGAAGAAGAAGAATTAAGACTTTCAGCACAGGCACGAGTAAGAGTAGCTGATTCTAGCAATAGTAGTGAAGCAAACGGCAAATATATAGTTGATATTTTTGGACAAACTCACCCTTCTGTTGCGAATGAAATATTTGATTGTATGAATTGTGGTCGATCAATCATGGCTGGGAGATTTGCCCCTCATTTAGAGAAGTGCATGGGAAGGGTAACTCTCTGTCCCTTGATTGATACATGTTTTTGCATACAAATTCTGCTTCTATTTTGTTAAATCTCGTTTAAATTCGTCTCATCAACTCTCTAACTCTACTATAGGGTAGAAAGGCTCGTCTCAAAGTAACAAGAAGTAGTACAGCTGCACAGGGCCGGTATTCTCGAGGCAGTCCTGTTCCTGCATATTCCCCTTACACTAGTTCCCCTGGCGCAAACCGGTTACCTAATGGAATGTCCGGTGTTGCAGGCGAGGAGTACTCAAACGGTACATCCGAAGACCCATGAACAACAAAGCAATGACCGAATTATTTCATTTTAGGAAAACATACTGTAATCTAAATTTGCTTGCAGGAATCTGATGATATCTCCTGTCATGTTGAGTTTTATATTACATGACTTCTTTGTATGGGTTATCATTACATGGGAAGAATATGTCTGGAATCTGGATGTATTATGAGTTCATTACTTTTCTACTGTTCTAAATTTTGATGCTGAAGATCTTGTACAGAAGAAGTGCAAAAGGAAGTTAAAAATGCTAAATCTAGTTGCATATCTTCAATCTTGAAATGTAATTAGAAAGTCTGAGTTATTCTTCATGGCAACATACCTAAAGGATTCGTATTATATGATTTTTCTTCAATATTTCAAATATTGAAAGATTAAGTAGTTCTTATGGATCAGTTAGAAGTCGCTCTATCACCAAATATTTCAAATATTGTAATTTGTTTCCATAAAACTCCGAGTCTTTGTCATATTAGATTCTCTGGAAGGGGCCACAAAGATTATAAAGGTAGTTTAAACTCTTGCTGCGTTTATTGTCTGACAGTTCCCAAGATATTCAGCTCTTTTGCTAGAAATTCTTTTAACAATTTTATGAAGGCAAATTGCAGGAAGGTGGTCCAAAAGGTTGCCCAATCTATGCTCAACCACTGAAAAATAGAATGTTAGTTAAGTCTGCATCAGTGGTCTCCACGCTCCACTTCCATTTGCTCAAAGATTTCAAGTCTGATTACAGGGACCATAGCGCAGTGCTTGGAAGCTTATGAGACCTGAATGGCTGATTTCTTCTATGTGGAAATTGAACAAGAATTGTGCTCAGATACGTCTCTCTCACACAAACCATTCTTATTTCTGGCATGTAATTGTTTTTAATTTTCGACTGCCAAACTTTTCAATTCTTAGGCTAATAGCAAAGAAAGTGTTTGATAATGGCTTCCATAAACTTACCCACTTGTGTTTAGATGTATGAGAGAAATTGCAAAATACTTTTGATTATTCATCCAAGTGTCATAAAAGTGGCGGCTCCCCCAAACATATTTTCAAAAACGGGAGCTTAAATACAAGTTCTAATGATTAATTTCTTTAATTGATATAAACCACAAATTCACCACTAATGAAGTGCAGGTGCTCCACTTAGCAAAAGTAGTTTCTTTGGGAGATTTGGAGGAAAAAAGGGTCCTCTATCTGCGCTTCTCTCTCTCTCGAATTAGCAGGATTAAACACATCATCAAACACCAAAGGTATCATCATTATCTTCATTTTAATCATGATTAGAAACTTTATGAAGTCCTTATAGCTATTGGCACACATGCTCTCATTTGAAAAGGTTATCATGAGCACTAACTAAAAAGCGGGAAGTGGATTTCCTTCCTTGGCAGGAACACAAAGTAATTCATTATGCACAAACTTCACTCTCTTTCTGCTTTTGTTTCATTTTCTATTTTGGCTTTGCTCCAATATATTATAAACCCTATTTTCATATTAGTTTTTAGATATTATATGCTAGAGGTCACTTTTTGCTTGGATCTCTAAAAAATATATATAGTTAGAGGATTAAATTAATAACGTACATGAAATTGATATTCTCCTTGTAATGTAACGAATAACAATGTGTAATGTAACAAATAACAATATGAAATAAACTATGCTACTTTTGAGAGTGTTGGTGTATATTTTTTCTGATCAGTATATATGATTAAGGACAGAACATCTTCAATCTTTGAGGTTTGAATTTGTCTCTTTTTGATCTCCGAAGTTAAAAAAATGATATTTTTGTCCTTGAAATTTGGACGTAGTTTCTATTTGGTACTTGAGATTTTAAAACTAACACTTTTGGTCATTGGGGTCTAAGTTTTGTTTCTACTTTGAGGCTTCAAAAGTGACACTTGTGGTCTTGATGATTTGGTTTTTCTTTGATGCTTGAGTTGAGTTGAGGTTAGATATGCTGACTTGGATCATTTAACCTATGTGTCACTATTGTTGGGTCCGTCGTTCTCAACTCAATTGAATATGTTCCAAGAAAAGTCGATGGACTTGCCGCCGACCAAGAATTTCTCATTCCCTACAAATTTTATTGAGAATATTAACTGACACGTCATCTCCTTGGCAAGTCAACTAATGATCCACAAACTTGGTAGACTAATAGCAATTAAATTCAAATCTCAACGACGAATTAAAAATGTCGCTTTTGAAGTGTCGTTTTTAAAGCTTAGAAACCAAATAGAAGCAAACTTAAAATCTCAAGTATCAAAAGTTTAGTTTTGGAATTGTAGGGATAAAATTAAAACTAAATCCATACCTCAAGGATTAAAAGTATAGTTTTAAACATTAGAGACCAAATAGAAATCAAGTACAAACATCGAATCTCGTTTGGCCTCGGATAATTAGAAAGCATTTTTTCTTCATGCTTGTAACATATTAAATTATTTATAGTCCTCGACATTATTTCTAATATTTGTTCGCATTCTAAATTATCTAAAATCAAATTATTGTTGTCTATTTGGTGGGTCTTGGCATTGTATCTCTCAAACAAACTTATCAAGTCTTCTTCAAAACTGAACTTTTTTGTTGCTCTACAGTACGTAGGTTGAAATTTATATGATCCATTGATTATTTTCCTTTAAATTTTAGAATTCCTCCATACTTTATGAACTTCCCGTTAGATTCAACCTAGATCTCGAGTTTTTAGAGACACATCATACTTCCACTCAAGTCGAGATCACTCCAAAATGTGATCAATTTTTTGTTCAAGGATAGAAAAACTTGGTTTCATGTAGTTACTATAGTTTCTTTGGCCTTTCTCTCTACTTTGTTTATTATGAACAGCTCCAACGGAAACTATGAGCATGAAGAAGCAGCACAGAAAACAAGATGAAATTATTCTCAAAATCTCTTTTTTTTTTTTTCTTTTTTTTTCCAGTGTGAATGGGATGCTGAGTATGATAGTTTTTACTGAGTGGCAGAGAGGAAAGAGAGAAAGAAAGGAAGAAAAAGGGTAGGAGCCAGGTGGAATAATAAAGAAAGGACCACCTTTCACCTTTGGGCTGATGATTGAGTTGTCCCGAAAAGTATTATTATTTAGAGTTGCAGAGGACACTGCGAAGGTGGCTCCTAATTAGGGAAATCTTTCAAGATTTTTTGTCACCGTTGTGAAAGTTACAACATAAAAGCTCCCACCACTCGACTCAACATGGATTTCTGGATATAGACTTATCTAAGCTACATTTACACATGAGGTGGGGTTTAAATCCCTCTCCCAACACTTTCCCCCAACCCTCTTTTAAAGTTACACTTTCACTTTTCAACCCAATTATCTTTCCCACGCCATCCACCATTAATTCTCTCTCGAATAAGATCCCTATTTACTCACTCGTGTGTAGCCTAGTTATTTCCATTTGTAGAAAAAAAGGATCATCTTAATTACAGTAAGTTAGGTTTAAATCTTAATTCATATAATATCGTTGTTTGGTTCTTTCCTTTATGGTCCTCTCCTTCATTGAACAAAATTCTTAAAACACAATTAGGTAAGGTAAGTAAGAGTTTTTAGGGGCAAATTCAAAAGTCAACTCATTTTATTATTGGTGTATATATGATGATATGTACATAAAAGGTGAGATTTTTTGGAGAAGAGAAGGGATTAAGTAATTGATATATGTTGGATTCTTGCTGCGTTTTGTGATTAAGTAATTAAGTTTGGATTTATTATTGATATTGATATGATTTTGATATTCTCATACCTCTCTTGGGTCTACAAAAAGGGCTGGTCTTGTAGTTGGTGGGGTTTTTGTCAACTCATGGAGGCTATTTCTTGCTTCTTTCTTCAATGCCTTTATGCACCATAAATCTTCAGGGCATGACAGCAATTTCCAATGTGGAATCTCTTCTCTCAGTGCGTCTTCTCCTCCAATCTCTGTAACTATCACTTTACAGTCCCTTGCCTCCGCCGCCATGTTGTGCACGTGCTGGCACAGTGCCCTCACCAGCTTCCCTGATGTCGATGCTGCCCCCTCCCGGTGAACCCCATACATGAAGTAGAATCCGAACGGCTCGTAGAAGTCCGGTATTGAGGGAAGTTTCAGACATGGGAAGATCTTGTCCATCACCTTCGAGCTCTCTGTGTATATCAAGCATGACAATGGTGCCTTTCCCAATCGCAGTTTGAACACCTGGATTGACAAAAGATTAAAGTTATCATACCCTACTAACTTAAGCTTATGTGATTAATTGTTAAGTGGTGGTTTAATCTACCTCCCCACTATTCCATACACTCAGCATTGCCCAGCTCTTTGGAATTGCCATTTCTGATCCGCTGCCAGTTGTTTCGAATTTATCGTCTTTGTAATAAGCCACCCATGTTCCAAGGCTGAGCTTGTGTTTGAGCACGCGGTCGATGTCATGGGGAAAGAACTCGGTGGAGGCCATGTATTTTCCGTAGAGAAACTCGGCCACATCGACTTTCAGGCGGGAAATTTGGATGTTGGAAGGGAGGTTATAAGGGCGGTAATGTTTCACCGGGTTGACGAGGATCGCCGGAACTCTAAAATTGGTGTACCCGAGCTTGTTGATGAAGAGCTTGACGGAGGCTTCATTGTCTTTCTCTGTCGCCATATAGGTGTAGTCCACGTCGTTGGCAGCAAACCACTCCTCCAATCGTCGGACAAGGCTGCAGCCAATCCCTCGGCGGCGGAACATCGGAACAACGCGAAGGCCTAAAACATACCCAACCTTGGCCCGGCCCTTGGGCGCTTGGTGAACCGTAACGATCTTTATCGAGCCCTGAATTACTCCAACTATTTGGTTATCCACCTCTGCCACCTAATGAAAACGAACTCAAAAGAGTTAAGTTGATAGGTTAGGGTATATTTAACACGTAACGGATGGCAAGAGGAAGAGGAATACCAGCATCTTGTATAAGGGACTATTTCTGATCCTACAAATGGGGTCACCCATGGTGTCTGTGAAGAGAAAAACTCGTTCAGATGGGCCTACCTCGCATCTTCTCTCTAGATCTTCCACTCTAGCTCTATCTGCAGATTGCCCATCGTAGCTTCTTATTATCAAAATCTCTTCTCCGTATCCCATTTCTTTAAAAGAAAAATCTCCCCACTTTTCGTGGGAAACAAACAGAAAAAACAGAAAAGAAGAAAAAAAAAAAAACAGCAGTTCTCTAGCTATTACATATATATACACACACTGCAAGTTCAATCAACCCTTTTAAAGGTATATTGCTAGCAGCTAGCTACTTAGCTTTCTCTTTTGTGGAGGGGGAAAAAAACTTGGGGGGCTTGGAAATTTTGGAGTCTGATGATTGGCATTTTATACCAAAATTTGGTGGGGTTCCATTTGTGGGATCCTTCTCTTTCTCTCTCTCTCTCATTTTTTTCTCTCTCTCTCTCATCAGACAGCAACATATTTATTACAGAAAAAAAAAAAACACAAGAGTGAGGGGGTTCCAAATTCAGACAGATTTATTGATTGAATTTGTGATTTTTGTTTTGTAAGGTTTGCCATTTTTGAAGCAAATTAATGAGGTTTGTACAACGTTAGGATAACCTCAGCCTCACGCCATGGAGCACCCCTCAAGAATATGTTATTCTCGTGTCTCTTATTCATTGGTTAAAGCCTTAATTTTTATTATTTTTTTTATGTCTCTTTGTGATAATAATAGTATTGTTTTTCATCGTGTTTCATAGTCCAGATTAAAAAAATAATAATAAATAAAATAAAATCCTGTTCTCTTTTCTTCTCTCGTGTGGATGTAATGTAAACTACTTAAGAATCTAATCATGGGTTTAATATAACAAATTTTATATTAAAAGAATTTGGTTTTTTGGATCCATCTCTCGTTTGTCGCCACTTGCCGGCAGGAAAAAGAGAAAAACCAGTCTCTCTCCCCATCGTGGCCTAAAATTTAGTGCATGATTTTTGTAAGCAAAGTGCTTGTGGATTAATTAGTTTTCTTTAATTAATGCCTTCTTTTTTTTCAGGACAAGTGGGGTGAGACCTTCAGGTTAGAAACAAGTATCAACCCTGATTGAGCTAAATTCATGTTGATTTAATTAGTGTCTTATTTAATTAAGTAAATATCATTATTTTCGTAGATGAGCATAATTCAATTATATCATTAAATTTTAGATTATGCTTCAATTTAGACATTGCATATTCTTAATATCTATCCACCTTTTACAATATCAAGTAAATTTGATAGTATATTGACAAAATAGACACAATACTTAGAGATGGTAACAGTCTGTCAAGATGAGGAATTGAACTCTCAAGCTTAACCAGAAAGTTTAGTGAAAAAGTTTATAATTGGGGTATTTGGATGGAGGGTGAAGTCTCTTTCTTGGATTTGTTTGTATGTATGAACATGGGTGTGAGGCTTTAAGTGGTCCTTTTATCTTTTCTCTCTCCTTTTATACACACAATAAAATTAGATTCGAAAATGAAAGTGAAGCCCCACTAAAACCCATGCCTATATCTTTCTCTCTAATTCTTTGTTATATATAATTCGAATGGAATATGTATATTTGTGGTAAATATTGATACAATATACTCTTTGTAGGGCTTTTGGAGCGTGCGCCATCTAACCACATGCGACAAATCAGTAAGTATCACACAATCCATTATGCTTTATATTATAACACTCACTAAAAACCCATTATTTATCTCTTATGTGTGGATATATATTAAGAAAAGATAGGAAAAATATGCAAAATCATTGCCCAAACTAAGGAGGTTCATTTAATGCGATGGAGCCCCGTGGGTACCTGCCTAAACGGGACGTAAAATCCCCATTTAAATTTCCTATAGGGCAGGATGGGATGAGGAAAACTTTTTTCCCATCACCTAAACGGGAAAAAAATACCCACGAGGAAACGCGATCCCTATAAATTCTCCATGGAGAGTCTCCACCCAATTCCCGCAAAATTTTGTGGGATGAGAAATGAAATGGGGTGGGGATGGGGAAGCCTTCCCTGTCCCTATCTTGCCCCACGAACATCCTAGTCCAAACTATATCCATTGTTACAATTGCACTCTTACCACTTATAATTTGAAAAATATATCCTTAAATTTATGATACTGTTGCAATTAAACTCTACCGTTGCAAGTAAATCTAATAATGCAACTTTAAGAAATAACCGCTCAAATTAAAAATTTCAAGATGGGGTTGTAACAAATTTTTTAGAAGGAGAGCAGAGGGACGGTTAAAAGCTTAAAGTTTATGAATACTTTAAAATTCAAATTTCATCTTATTTACTTAGATATCTTCGATGATATGTACGTGTTTTTATTGAGTAGAATATTTACCATACACGTAAGTTTGGTGGGGCTAAATTTTCTTGTAAAAGATTAAATCTCTTTACAAGTTTCTCTTTTCTCTTATATATTTTGGCAGCTAAAGAAAACAATACCATATATTGGTTGTAGCAAAAAGACGTATTGAACTGTCCCATTCTTACTATGAACCTAGCTAGATGCCTTTACTATCTACCTTAAAAGTCAACTTAATGAGTTGTAATGTATCAAAACAATTTGCCCACCTCTCTGTTAGGATCATTTACAAAAAATAGGACACAATAAGAACTTACTTTGGCCTATCCTTTGGTTTTATTTATAAACATCGAGTCTTATCTAAATATCTATAGGCGTAAGTGGGTTGGTTCTGTTTGATTTCGTTTTGGCTAAACTATGCCAAATTGAAATATATATAGATTTAAAAAAGCATCCTTGCCGGTGTGAAAATTTAATTGATCACCCAAAAATATGATCAATTTTTTTGTTTTTTATGCAAAGTAACAGCTCAATTGACAAGAGTTTGGAGTCTTTTAGTCATATTGGCTTTGAGCTCTCTTAGTCATACTGTCTTTTTGAGGTCTTAAGTTCGAACATTTTGGTGAGCTTAACGCCAAAAAATCCTTGATGTCTCTAAGGTTCGGGTCTTGGGGCGGACGCGGGTGCCCCTGAATATAGGGGAGCAAAGCTCCGACTCCTAGTTCTTAAGGAAAAAAAATTGAACCGATTGTTACTTGTTATTAGAATTGATTTTGAATTTGATTTCTCGATGTTTTATTTATTTATTTATTTTTCATTTGAGCCTTTTCAGCCCTAATATATTCTGGTAATTTTGTCTGTTAAAGAGATTTTTCTAATTTGTTATTTTTAGAATGATACGGAATTGAAGCTCTTTTAGCTCTTTATTATAGCTAGGGGCTTGTGCCTGCCCAGTTTGGAACCGAGAGACATCAAAGATTTTCGTATTAAGTTTACAGGTTTAAATTTGAGACCATTAAGTCACTAGACCAGGATACCATTATTATATAATATTTTTAAAATTGGTTTAAACCAATCATATATATATATATATATATTAATTAATTATGTAGGGCACATAATGAAAATTTTGACTTTGACTTTAGAATCATACAAAGTTTCTTTAGTTCCCAACAAGCTTAACCTCTAAGCTTAATTATCTCATTTATCTCAAGTAGTTGACAAAAAATGTTAGTTAAACCCTTAGACTTCAATATCAAATTAGTCTCATTCGGTTATGACTTTTCCCCTAAAATTCATCTTCTAAGTTGGACAAAGACATGTGTTTAGGATAAACTCCAATCCAACAAAATCTTAGGTGGGATATAAAGCTATCATTCTCACATTCATACATATTCTCAATCGCCGAGAGTATACCTCAAATGAAATTTACCATATCGTAATATAACTTAAATATTTGAATCTTGTCGTGGTATGATTTTAAACAAACAACGAGATGATGTGATTGTATGCACCTCAACTCGGTTAGATCTGAGGTAGAAATAATGTCGAACGCAAGTGTTGTTGTAGACAAAAGGTGTTGGGCATAAAGCTTTGTGTTTGCCAAATACACTCCAACATACCTAAGTTAGCATGGATTTAAAATTTGGCAAAGTTTTAATATGGTAAGAGAACTTCTTTCGTATCTTCTTAAATTTGGAAGTGGTCGGTCCTTCGTATGGCTAACTTTCACCTAGGTAGCTGAAAGCTTGTAGGATGGGACACGCAATCAATCATATCATCTAGTGTCAAGACACACTGCAAGAACTTTAAGCTATCACAGTAAAATTTTTCCTTGACGCAGAGGAGTTTCATTGGCATAGAACACTTTTGCTAATAAAATTTGAATATTTTTACAACACTCTCGACGAAAATTGAATCCGACGACAAAACACTTGACGAAATAGGAATTTTGTTGGAAAACATGTTGATGCAACCAGATTTCATCGGCTAAAGTGATCTACGCCAACAAAATTGTGATGCATTGGGAAAGAAAGTTTAGCCATGCCCCTCCACTTGGTGGGAAACAATTGAGACAAAATTTTGGGTTATGCCAACGAYGGGAATTATGTATCAGACCTCTAGGTTTCTTCTAAAATTTTTGTATCCATTAGGGTTTTGAAAGCCTAGTATACGAGTTCAAGTTAATTGAGTGGTATTTTCTTTCAGAGAGTATTTTTTATAATTTGGGTCGTGGAGATAAATCTGTGTGATTGTAATAATTTTTTCACATAATGGATTTTTCTCTATAGGTGCGGTTTTTCTCCGATTTGGAGTTTTCCATGTGAATTGTTGTGTTTTCTTTATTGTTGTTATTTTTTTTTTAAATTTCTCAGTTATTTTCTACTTATTCGTACGGTAAAAGTAGGGTTTTTTTTTATCATCAAGTGGTATCAGATCTTTAGGTTTGTAGTTTCTTGACTTTCTAAGTATGCTCTGTGGTTGCAACATTATCTGAATTTCTACATCAAAAAAGATTTTTTGAAACAAGCTACGGTTTTGTGAATAGTGTGGGTTGTTAACTATTTCATGATTCGCTAGGAGTGTGAAGCAGATATGTCATTCTTTATGAGTCCAGTAAAGATTAACGTGGAGAAATTTGACGGAAGAATCAACTTCAACTTGTGGCAAGTGCAAGTCAAGGATGTGTTGATACAATCTAGGTTACACAAGGCGTTGAAGAGAAGATTGAGTGAAGGTGCCTCTGAAAAGCTAAGCTGTGATGGTGGTCCAGTAGAGTCCAACGGTGGTTCCAGAAGAGGTTCTAAGAAATCCAGCATGAGTGATGAAGATCGAGAGGAGATGCAAGCATGATACGAATAAGTTTCGCTAAGAATGTCCTTGCAAACGTGCATGGAATTTTGATTGCCAAATAAATTTGGAGAAACTTGAAGCGTTGTAGGCATCTCAAATCAGTTGTACCTGATTGAGCAGTTTCATAGGCTGCGAATGAATGAAGGTACAAAAATTTCAGATGATCTAAATAATCTCAATAGCATCATCTTTGAGTTGTAGGCGATCGAAGTGAGATAGATGACGAAGATAAGGCACTCAGGCTCATCTTGTCACTTCCACTTTGTTGATGTATGGGAATGATACATTAAATTTTTCTGATGCTACTAGTAAACTATTGTTAAAGGAAAGAAGGTTGAAGAGTGAAGGGTGTACTTCACGTGAAGATTCAACACTAGTAGCTAGCAACGGGAAGAAGAAGAAAAATTTCATGCAAAACAAAGGTTGTTGGGGATGCAGACAATCTGGGCACATGAAGAAAGATTGTCCAAATAGAGTCGGTTCATCAAAGAGTTATGGGTCGGATGTTGACAGTGTTTCTCTCGCCATGAGAGATGATGATCAATTCCTCTAAAAAATAGATAGAATTCATCCTCATGGTATGTCTGCTTTACCATGATAGATGATGTGATGTTAGCGGTTCCACAAGTTTACACGTGAACATTAGCTTGGCGGTTATGCAGGGTGTGTGTAGTGGAAGTTATGTCGATGGTTGAAGAACTTCCAAATGAGCCAAGTAGGTAGAAGTTGCACCATAAAGTTTAGTTAGATTTATCGACATGTAATGAGGAAGAAATATCTTGGAAGGCGATAACTCAAGTGGTATACTTTTATGGTAGAGTAGGTTATAGTTCTTTGAACTAAGAATTATGATCGTCGGTGAAGACAATTCAGCGCATCTGTTTTGGGTACAGAGGGCCATAGGTTCGAATCCTGTCACCTTGATGTGGTATTCTCAGGGGCCGAAGTGCAAAGCCCCGTAGCCTATCCGTGGTCAGGAAGGCAGGCGAGCCGCGCACACTGAAAAAAAAAAAAAGGAAGAAGAATAAATGTAGTTGAAGCTATGAATTCTTCAATATCTTGTCAAGGTGGAATTTGCTAGATTTTGACAAAATCTTAGAATTGAAGTTTGTTCAAAATACAAGGAGGGAGTGTGCTCACTGCTATAAAAAGAGCCTATGACCTTGGATTTATTCATTCCAATTGAAATACTTTGAGCCTCCTATATCAACTTTAGTTAGCAATATTTACTTTGAGACAATGTCTCGTGTAATTAGGATCGGAGAGAGACGTGTATATGATTGTAATAATTTTTCATATAGTGGAATTTCCTCTCTAGTCGTAGTTTTTTTCTCCCGTTTAGAGTTTTCCACGTTAATTCTTGTATTTTTTTTTTTTATTGAAATTTGAAAGTGATTGTGTGTTTGGGAAATGTGAAATTGAAGAAGCAAATGTTTTTAACTTTGATCTTTTAAGGTCTAAATTGCTAGCGATTGGGGAGTGGGTTAGGCATGTTATGTTTAGTTTTTAGTTAGTTTGAAGCACAAAGTGCTAGATTGGGTTAGGCGCTTTTAGTTCCCATGAGGCACATTTTTTGTTCCAAGGTTCCAAAATGCCTTCTAGGAACATTTTGGCTACTCTGTGGACCAAAATGCTACCTTCGAACAATTTAGGAGTGGGTTTTTTGAGACATGTTTTTAGTTCCTTGAGTTCACTCGAAATGTCTTCTAGGAACATTTTAACTGGTTTGATGTCCAAAATGCTACTTTTGAAGAGTTTAAGAGCAAGTTCGATTCATTTTGCTCATTTGAGGCACATTTCTAGTTTCTTGAGTTCTCAAGATACCTTTTTGTCATGTTTTAGGTCCTTTGGCATTTTTAGTTTAGGGTACACATAACTAGTTACCCATCTCTGATCATCTTGTGTGTCTTGTGCTAAGACATAGCTCAACTCTAGCCGAGCTTGTGTTGGGTTAACTGGTGGACTGAGTTGATTTGATTGACTCAACTTAGTCTCATGATTGTATCTGGTCTATTATTGGTCTTGATTGGCTCCCAATGTACTCCATCTAGTTGATCACAATCTAACCGTTGATCGTTGTATACTATTATCTATTTAATAAAAAACTCGCCTATAACAAGTCTACAAAGTGTTATTTTCTAGCTCATTTCATATATTAATTATCCACCTATTGGATTTCATAAATCGAACTAAATATCAAAGTCCACATGAGTGAGCACTAGCATTGTACAAACATATTAAATACAAATTGATTCGCTTTAATTATAATCGTTTCAATTGGCGAACAACCCAACTCTTTGTTAATTTTTTAACGTGTGAATTTTAAATTTTTTTGAGTGGACTTGCATATCAAATATGTATGATTGGTACATTATCTACAAAGATATTACTTTAAAAATTTATAAAAAAAAAACAAAGTAACAAATAGTTCACAGTAAATGCACAAACCTATGTCACTGAATTAATGAATTATATTTAAAGTTCATCATTTCACTTAAAAACACACTTAGAAGAAGCCACTCACACTAACCCATCACAATCAATCATTTTCCTCCTTTTCATATTTCTCTTCCAATTGTCGGCCAAACTATTTTATTTCCCCTTTAAAAAAATATATTAAAATTAAACTTACATATCATACTTTTGTTAGTTTAACTAGTTAAAAACTAAAAAACGCGGGTCTACTAGTAATTTCACTGTCGATCACTTTCCAATGAACCATCCTTTTTTATTTATTTATTTATTTTTAGTTCTGACACGATCTATCGATCAATTTTCTTCCTCTGCCATGCTCCATTCACCAATTACAAATGGTACGCATGTAAAAAATTCTCTCTTTCGCCCACCAGAGGGTCTGGTGGCTCGTCCCACCACCCCACCAGAGATTCATCTTTCCCCACTAAAATAATATTTAAAAGAAAGACACGTTTATTTATAACTTCATTTTTTTCTCTTTTGAGTTTAATAACACGTGGAGTGGAGATTTGAATCTTTTGCCATGATATCGATTCTAATAGTTGAGTTATATTTAAGTTAGTATTTTAATTACTTAAAAAAATTAATTAAAAAGAAGAATAAAAAATAATAATTAAATTAATTAATGTGTGTTGGGAAAATTTCGTTGCATGAATTATGGTGTGTCCTTTGTGGGATTGGAGGAGTTTAATTTTTTTGGTTTTGGAGGAACCGCTTAATTTTTATTTTATTTTATATTATATTTTTCTTTTTGGAGGGAAAGGTTTTTCATTTTTACCAAACAAGGTATTATTATTTTGTTTGGAACAATTAAATTAAATTAGTGAGATACATCCTTTTCATAATTATTTGATGTGTCGTTAATTCCTCCGTGGATGCCACCATTATTCTTAATTCCCTTATGCTCCAACTACCATCATAAAATTTTAATTAATTCATTGAATTTTCACTTTTAATATCATAATTATATCTTTTTTCAAAGACTTCTTTTTGATTCGTTTCTCTCCAACCCACACCACGAGATATTTTTTAGTCTTGTTCTCTCTAGAAACTGTTTTCCTATGGGGAATATTTAAATTAATAAATAAGCGATTTATCATCTTTAAGTAAGTTCAAAATTATTAATATTAATATTATATCTATATTAGTGATATTTTGTTGATATTTTTTATATTTTTATCAAAATTTTCAAAATATTATAACGATATAAAAGAGGAACAATTAGTATTTTTTATTATTTTAACATGTTTTGTAAATTTATGAATCATATATAATTATTAAGTATGTTGGAGGTCATTTATCACCTGCAACATGTCAACATCTAAGGAAATGATTCAACGGAATATCTCTGGATCGATGCAAGTCTCACCAGCTTAATTCGTATTATTCAACCGAGCCCAATTATTCTGTTACTGGCCGACCTGTCCCAGGTACGAATCGACCTTTGAAGAACATCCACAAGTGCAAAGGCAACAAGATGTTCTCTGACAACACGCAGGATTTCTTGGATTGCTGGAGAGCTGTTAGAGCACTGTCGGGAATCCTTCAGGAGTTCATCTCTATAAATAGAGATCTCTGCCTCCCAAGTAAGGTATGCGAAACTATTGTCACATTGAGTAATAAATCAGACTGAGACTGACTTACTACCCATCGGAGTGCTAATCTTGTCTGGCAGGTATTTTGGACGTCAGCTTCTCTCTTTCAAACTTCGTGGATTCTGGCCTTCATCTTTTTCGGATCAAACAAAGTATTTGTTGGTTCAATTGGTTATACCTTTAAATTAATAAGGAGAATAAATAAATGAGAACATAAGGACAAAAAAATATATTTTCAAATGATTATTAAAATTGAAATCAATAGGATGTATGTCTATAAAGGTTTAATCTACAAAATATTGTTTAAACATATATAATATAACCAATACTCTGTGAGATGCCGAAACTTAACTGGATTGAGGTACCTAGAGGTCGTAAGTTCGAATCCCCACCTCACATGTTGAATTAAAAGACTTTTATACCCCCGAATTTATTGTACTAACAAAAACACAAAGTTAGGTAACAGAATATATTTAAATTATTAAATTATTATCTTTCAATTTTCAAAGATTACTTAAAGTTGTTCTCTGTTAATTTATTTTCATGAATGGTTTATATATAATATATACTACTTGCACTGTTTTAGGTCAAGATGTATATCGTAATTTTACGAACATATTAATTTGAAACTTTGGTTTCAATTCAGTTCCTTTAATTTCACAAAAGGAGAAAATAATAAATTTAAAAGAGGTATTTAAGAGTTATAATCTTCACAATTTTTTAGAATAAAAACTAAGAAGAAAAAATGTCTGAATAATCATGTTTACTTAAGAAAAAAAATATTTAAAGTTATTTTCCCTCCCTTTTCTTCCTTAAGCCTTAAAAAAAATAATTGAAATTGTTGTTACATAAAATAATTATTGATCTCAAGCAGATAAAGAATATCAAATATTATAATTCATTCAATCACAAATTTTAAATAGAAAAATGAAGCTATTTTATAAAATATCTTCCAATTTAATCTTAATTAACAAATCCAATTATTCAAAACAATCCGTATCGTGTCGTATTAAAAT